>JANHGN010012798.1:58397-81691 GCA_024605025.1 Megaceryle maxima
ATGCTGAAAAAAATTTTAAAGCTTGGGAAAACTGAATATTTTAATAGACCAAACCTCTTTACTTTCTTAATGGACTTTTTTTTTTTTTTTTTTTTTTTTTTTTTTTTTTTTACTTTGTTTCTCCATCCCAACCCAATTCAGGCTAGGAAAAATGTCAAGAACTCATAAATACTCACTAAACAGAAATTACTTTCCCATTAAGATGTCTTTGCCAGGGCTTGCAAGTCAAGGCCTAGAAATTGGCTTTCAATGCCTGGAAAGAAAGATTGTACCAAGTGTGCTAGTGTCTGGGTAATGTGATGTATTTTCAGGGACAGCAGAGGGAGTGCTTTTTGTTAATGAGCTATGGATATACAGGCAGGGCTTTCCACGGAATAATTTTGTAACAGGGATAATTGAGCACTTAATCAAGAATAGCAAACAAGGGCTCCATGGAAGCCCAGTTTACAGAGAGGACAAAATTGCCCTATTTTTCATGTGGCTATCTCAGTATTATGGTTGATTTTCTTTATCACCCTCTAACAGTCTTACTTGGAGAATGGTTATTAGTTTGGAATTTCTACAGTTAATCTGGTAGTTTAGAAGAAGCATTATTACAGCCTCCTGTAAGAAGCCCATGTCTCTGTAATGGACAAGGGGCTTTGCAGCAAACAAGGCCTTATCTGCAAACCACCATCCTTTTTCCCAGCCAACTGGCTGATGGGGGTCTCCTGGCCAGCAAGTCTTGCTGCCTGAAGCTGCTAATGCCCTTCTGCCCTTCTTTCTGCCTGAATATGACAGTGGCAGGGACACTGGGGTTTATGCTTCCTGTCCCTGATGTCCCTCCGTGCCCCACATCATGGCCTTTCTAGACCTTGCTGCACTATGACACCGTGGAATCCCATGACTACAAAGCTTTGACTCTGTAGAAAGAATGAAAAGTAATGAAGGAAAGGATTAAGCTACTGAAAGACATCTGGTTTTGCTGCATGAAGGCACAGCTCAGCCATGTACAGCTTTTTGGCAGCCCCCCTGTCCTCAAGACAGTGTGACCCATTGTCAGTTTTTTTGTATTCATCCTACAGGTCTTGTCTTGCACCTGAGTAAGGGCAATCCCAAGCTCAAATACAGGCTGAGCAGAGTATGGGTAGAGAGCAGTCCTGAAGGGAAAGACTTTGGGGTGCTGGTTGATGAGAAGCTCAACGTATAAAGCCTATAATGTGAAAGTTTATCCCAGAAAGCTCCAACCATATCCTGGGCTACATCAAAAGAAGTCTGACCAGCAGGTTGAGGGAGGCGATTCTTCCCTTCTACTCTGTTCTCATGAGACCCCACCTAGTGTACTGCTACTGCATCCAGTTCTGGAGCCCCCAGAACAAGAAGAACATGAAGCTTCAGGGACATGGTAGTGATCATGACATGGTAGAGTTTAGTATCATATGAGGAAAAAGCAGGGCAATAAGTAGGATTGCAACCCTGGAGTTCAGGAGGGCTAGCTTTGTCCTCTTCAAAGGCCTACTTGGAGGAATCCCTTGGGCTAAGACTCTAGAAGGTAAGGGGGCAACTTGGTCAAGTGGGAGGTGTCCCTGGCTATGACAGAGGGGGTTGCAACTAGATGATCTTTAAGGTCACTTCCAAACCAAACCATTCTATGATTCTATAGGAACATTTATTGCTAATAGACCCTGAGTGCATGCTGAGGAGCTCTTGCACTGGCTATTATCTCCCTTTCTATTGGAAGCTGAGCTTTGTTGCTCTGCTAACCAGCACAGCAGATGAGCAAACACAACATAATGTTCATGAATTATTGCAGGCAATGTCCATGTCCTCCCCAGTGGTGTGTGGCAGGGGCATCTGCTCTTCATTCTTCTAGTCTACCTGGAAATGTCTTTCAGTGTCTATTTTTGCCTAGTATTTTTGCTTTACATCCAGTGCAGCGGTGACACGTTGGTTATTCAATCATAATTCAGTATATTAAAACAGCTCTAACTAGGAACATTGCTTTCTGCATGGTCTTGAGTGCTGAAGCAAAACTGACCTGACCTGAATGGGTGTTTCTCCAACAAAGGAGGCTCCACGATTTTTGGCAGAGAATTTTGTGAGCATTTTGCAGTGCTGGTTCACTGGAAATTTACTTTACATGTATAATCCCACAAGTGTTTATGTTGCTGCCAGGTTTCAGCAGTGGTGAGATGAGTGTTCTCCCAAGGGCCCATTGGCAGCCCCATGCTCCCACAGTCATGATGGAATGCTGCAGGGATCCTCTCACTGCCATGGGAGGTCAGAAATGACACATTCTGGCTCTGGCTTAGAATTTCCCCTTGCCACTATAGATTTATTCCTTGCAGTACTTTTTCTAATTCTCTAGCCATTCTGGGTTTAAAGGTCTTAAAAAAGTTTCTCTTAAAGAGTGATATTTGCATCCTTGATTAGGAGTTTGTCAAACTGAGATTTCATTTGTAACATCGTAGTCACTATCAAAACAGAGGAAGCTACAATACCAGCCCTAGAAAACTGTCAGCCTAATAATTATTTTATTTTGAAGGTCCTATAAAATGCAGCTCCCATGGCCTCCTTCCAGCTGCTGCTGCCCCAGACATCCCTAGCAGGAAATCTTGTCCGGATCAGTATCAGAAGCAACTGGTGGGGCTCAGGCATCTTTGGCCCACACAGTGTCCCCCACTTAGGGGCATATTGCTTTGTCCTCATGTTGTCATACCCAGTGTACCAATCTCCTGTTACTGCAGGCAGCTTTCTCCATTGGTGTCTGACAAGAAGCAGCAATGGTAGCTAACATTCTAAGCAATGCAAGCACGTGTCTGCATTTGTTCTACCCTGATGTGAGTGATATTGATCAGTTCGTTGATGTAATGTCTCAGCTGTTGTATGTAGCTTTTCTTGCTTATTAATCAAAATAATGCAAAATGAGGGTAAAGCAGATTTTTAGGATAAAAATGAAATACAATCAACAGGGATTGAATACAGACTGCTGGAATGTGATTGGGCTGTCTGTCACCCACCAGACATAAGGATACCCGCAATATTTTAGGAAAAAGTTGAAATGCTTTATTTTGACATTTTGTACACACAGTGTTTGGAATTTTTGTCTCCAAGCAGTGTTTTGTGGGAAGATTTGCTTAAATCTGTTTGTTTGGTTAAAAAAAAAAAAAATGCAGCCAAATGTCTTGTTTGTATCTACTGACACATTTCAATCAACTGCAAATGTCTTTTCTGCATGTGCAAGTTTTTGTTTTGCCTGGAGAACAACATGGAAAGAAGCAACTTTAATTTTCAGGTGTCTTGAAATTATTTCTGCTACCTCCAGTTGGGGAGACCTCCCTGTAGCCATCAGCAGACGCAAAACACTGAAGCATATACATAATATCTGGGATGCGAATACTCCCACTGAACCAATTCACAAGTTGGAAATTGAGCTGGTGCTTAAGTGCCTTGGTGTATTGAGGCTTTAGCAATAACAAATAGTACTAAGGAGCAAAAATGATCAATTAAAGAACTCCTAATGAATCTAAATATTAGTATCCCTGAGTCAGGAAGGTAAGAAGCTAAAAGACAGATTAGAGAAGGTGTGAAATCCCTTTGTTCAGTGTTTCTCACTTTGTGGTAACCTTGGCTCTGTGATGCTTGTATTTCCCTGTATTTTTCTGGTAAAGCTGAAAAGGAAATTACTTGAAACACTATTGCCACTTCTGATCATTTCTATTACACAAACAATAGGGAGAATCCAGATTTTAATTTATGTTCCATGCAGTGAATTAAAAAAAATTAAAAAAAACAACCAAAACAAAACAAAATTGGGATGATTGGAAAAAGTTACTATCTTTTAAATTAGTTGTAGTACCTCAAAACTTGGAAACACTCATTTGTTTTTGAATATGGCTGGCAGCTATGCAGCCTGGCATTGTGTAAGAACATAATGCATGTAGTAAAGGTGAGTAACCCTTAAGGATGTCCCCGCTGATACCATGTGGCCCATATGTTGTCATAAACACGGGGTTTTTTTCTCTTTTTTTCATGCTGATCGCAAAAGCCCATTTTGGGATCACATTAAGCTCATTCATAACCTGCTGTGCTGGTCTGTGCATCTGCAGTGCAGCATCTCTGCACTGAGCGTTGAACTATATCCTTGTGTGCTTTCTGATATTCCAAACTATCTGTCATGGATATACAGATTTTCTCCTATATGAATCCTGGAACATTCTGACACAGAGATAACAATTACACTTAAGGGTGGCTAACTCTGGGGGGATATGGTTGCTGATAGCTGATATTAGGCTGTATATATAAATCATCAAGAGAAATTCCCAAAAATCAATATTTATAGCAAAACTATCACTCCCTGTAGCAGAAGAGAAAGAAACTGACTGGCATATTATTTCCTCTTTTTATGGATAAATGTAAAATCTAACAAGAACCACACACTAGTGAAATTTTACAGCAACACTTCAAACTTTAATCTTCACTTTTATTTTTCTTGAAAGTCTATCTTTGTCCAAAAACAAAATTTCAGGCCTAGGGCTATTGAAGACCATCTTTAAACTTGCTTTGTGGTTTTGAGCAATACATCATGAGAGCAGTGATGTTCAGATGATGCATTGCACTAATACATCACAAGAGCACTATCGCTCTCATGATATATTAGTATAATACACTATCAGAACACTATCACTGATGTATTACTCAAAAACACAGTTTTTAGCCCTCAAGAATCATCCTCATCTCTATGCTGAATACACTGAAAGCTGTGGATAATGATAAGAATCAGCAATTGCATATTCAGTTTCTCTAGGGTAAGCTGAGAAAAAAAAGAGGGGTGTTCAGAAGGTTTTATTAACTGTGAAACATCCTTGTGATTTCATTTTATTCACTAAGAAAATGTTTTTATGGATTGAAGCTAACACAATATAGGTGTGTTTGAATTTTCTTACAAATAGCCTAAGATACTTTTGATTTTGGATTTCATTATATACTTGAGCCATGCATGAATTTCAGCTGATTTCCACCTCATCAAATTGACTGGGTACAAGCTATTTAAATTCTATGTAAAGCATTTGGTGCTGTTTCTGGTGCAGGTGTTTGGGTTTTTTTGGTTTGGTTTTTTGTTTTGGTTTGTTTGGTTTTGGGTTTTTTTGTTTGTTTGTTTGATTTTGTTTGTTTGATTTTGTTTTCTTTGTTTGTTTGTTTGGTTTTTTTTTAGGATTTAGGCACCATCTGAAAAGATCTGAAGATGCATAAAAGTGATCTGTCACTCAGATCATTTGCTGCCTCTCCTTAGTGAAGTGGTTTTGTTGTGTTTTTTTTTCCCTAAAGAATTATCCTCAGTTGTTTTGTGTTTTGGTTTTGGGTTGTGGGTTTGGGTTTTTTTTCTCAAAATAGAATGAAAGGGGAAAAGATAAAAGCATGCTTTGCAATGTTATAGCTGAATTTACTTCAGAAAAATACATAGATGAGCATTTGCTTGATTTCCTAGTAGAGTTTGAGACTCAAAAAATTTCAATTACCTTTCCTAAATGGTATGAAGAGATTGTCAAAATCTCTTAACAGAAGAAAAAAAAAGTGATAGTAATAATACAACATCAAGTTGTCAAAGTGGCAAGTCATATATTTGCTTCCTTGTCCATATTTTTATTCCTTTTCCCCATATCTCATCAGCATTTGTGACAAAAATATATTATCCCTCACCTCCCTCCCATATTGGGTAGCCCAAAGCTGCTTCTGCAGCTTATGGTCCTTAGCCATGCTAATGCCCTGAGTGATGGTCTTGCTGTCAGGAGAATGATGCCTGTGCTTCAGGCACCGCAAAACTGGGCTCATGATTCTTGTGCCTCACAACTTTGGGACCACTTGGTGCACTGGAGTCCATGTCCCTGCAGACATATGCCCCCAGCATGCACCTCTTATACCACTGGTGCCTGCAGTCTCTTATATTTGCACTACAACCTTCTGTGGGAAAAAACAAAGCATTAAAGTCTTTTTAACCTTGTGAAAGACATTGCATGAGCAGTGCAGTATGGCCTGGTGAGCGTCCTTCTCTGACAGCCTTTCTACCTGCCTGGTCTCCATTGTGTACCATTGGTGCAACACAGCACTGAGCCCAGGGCTGCCCTCATAAGCCCTCTGCTCATGCCTGCTGCAGCGGTGTCCCACCACTGGCACCTTCTGATTCCTGCCAGTTTTGAAATCACAACATGCAACTCTGAGGTACATTGTCATTTCAAAGCTGTGGCTAAATACGTCTCTGACTGACAACTATGAATAATTCCACAGAGCCCCTAAACTTCCAGGCATTTTACTCTGAAGCTCATATAATACAGCAGAGCTGCTTCCTCATGTTTTTCATCTTTTATATTCTCCAAAGAGTTGAGATACAGTTATGGAAAAGGTTAATGTATTTTTCTCTGAAAATAATGCTGCAGGAGCCCATGTGTAGTTACTTGTATGTGTTGAGAATATTGCTGACAATCCAGAAAAGAAAGTCATAATCTTGATGATCACCATTATTTTGTTTCATGTCTTCAGCATGTTCATGTCCATGTGCTTCCAAGAAGGGCTGGCGACTTCAGCAGGAATGATGATGTCTACAAGGAGGTAAAGGCTGCACTTTATTTCTTGTTCAGAGTTTGTTTTGCTGTTGTAACATGACCTTAATGATATAGGCCCTACCTCAAGTGGAGGTAATTAATGAGATCTCTGCATCTTTATTGTTTACAAAGACCCTGTGATAGCACCAACATCTATACTTGAATTTTCTTGTGAGCTCTGGAATTTTCTTGTGAGCTCAGTTTACTTCTTTGGTACTAGTTTGTTGCCACACATGGAACAAGGTTTCACCTCTGTCAGTAGTTGTGTTCTGTTTTGAGAGCATGGGGGAAAATGGTGACCACACAGCCTGGCATACAGGGAACATGTCCTACCCCAGCTGCTAGGTGCCAAACCTCCCCCCCTTCCAACAAGGGAAAACATAGGTAGCTCATTACAGCTCAGTCACAGTTTTCCTTCTGGCCTGCTTTTTGCAGGGCTCTGCTCAGGCTCTGGACAAATCACATTGTAGCCCCAAAGATGAGAATTAAAGAGCAGCCACGCATATAGATGTAATATATGCATGTGTGCAGATTGTACAGCAGAACTGGAGATGTAAGCTGTTCCAGTGTGACTGAATTACTGGCTTTTGTTTAAATGAACAATTGCACCAGCTTTAACAAAAAATTTTCCCCAGCTTGACAGCTGTCACAATGAGTTAATGAAAAAAAATCTCACTATTGTTAGATTTACGGATGGTTCTTAGTGGGTTTGATAGGATCCTCTATCTCAAATATGACATCTCCTTTTATTTCTGAAAGTAATTAATATAAACTTGTTCAGTGCTACTGCAATACCATCTGCTTGAAGGAGAATTCATTACATTTTCTGCTTTTGTATTTTTTCCCTTGTGATATATACATGACGACAACTCCCTGCTCAGAAGAAAAAAAAATGGTAGTGCATTTGAAAGTTTTCTAATTACTTGAATATGTGAAAGTGGTGAAAAAAGTCTATTACTGACCAGTTACATGAAGTGCAGGGACTGGGAACCCCACTAATAAGAGTAAAACATTATAATGAGACTGCTGAGCAAGGAGATCAAATGAAAATACATGATGTCCATCTTATATACTGCTGTAGTTAAAAGCAGTTGAAAAAAGTAGCTTGAAAGTTAACATGAAAAGAATTATCAAGCATTGAAAGACTGCCCAGGAAAATGGTGAAGTCCACAGCCCTGGAAGGATTTAAAACACATGTAGATGTGGTGCTTAAGCACATGGTTTAGTGTGGACTTGGCAGTGCTGCGGTAATTTTTGGACTTCAGGACCATAAAGGTCTTAATCCAACCTAAATGATTTGATAATTTTTTCCTTTTCAAATGTGTTAAGTGATTTTAGATTTGCACCAATCCACTAACTCTATTTCCATTTTTGTCGTATTTACAATTCTGTTTTCTTCTTTTTTAACACATTTATTTCACCCTTGTTATATGTAAATACAAACAGGCAAAACTCTGTTAATGAACTAGACTATACATTTAGTGTTGTTAAATGCACAAGGGTGACAAATTGGTGAAAAAAAATGTATTTTGTCAGTTTCAGTTATAGCAACTGTAGATGTTGCTTTTAGCAGGCATAGAAAGCAAAAATATTTAGACACAGATGTGATAATATATATATTAGCAGAAGAATGTATAGTCTCAGAGTCTAACCAGCTAATCTTGAATACCACAGAGCTAACACGCTTTTGTATAGAATGTAGCTGAACAAAGATGTCTTTTTGTTAGGATGCCAGGGGAAAAAAAAAAAACAAAACACCAAAACATTTTTGATGCTATAAAGAATTTGATGCAAAGTTCTATCACTGTCTGGATTGGGGGATGGAAGGGCTTAAGCAGTATGCTCTCGTAAGTGGATAAACCTATTTTGAGAACTACAAAATGGACAAATTATTAAAAATACATCTGACTTTGGAATTAATTTGGAGCTTATGTCAGTAAGGCAAAAATCTTTTGATATAATGCATGTCTGTGTTGTACCAACAAGACATATTCTTTTGTCAAGGCCTTTGAAAATATTTAGTAGATAGGTAGACCGTGGCGGGGGGGGGGGAATTGTACTTAGGACAATCTAAAGCCTATTTATAAATGATTCTTCATTTCCATATATTTGAGTGATAGATGGAGTTGTAATTCAGGGAGCAAAGGCCACCTTCCAAAATCATCCCCATCATTCCTTGTAGTATGTGACACAGAGGTTGTTCAGCCTCCCTTGAACAATTTGTGTAATTGTAAAGCAGACCCAGGCTAAATGTTGCATATTGTGATGCTTGATTTAACTAGCCCAGCTAAAGGCTTTACTGATATTGGGCATAATTTTCACAGATTATGTATCTCAGCTCTGGTTCAACACAACTACTGCAAAGCCCTATCTTATCTGTAAATGCCTTTGAGCTCTCCAAGCTCTGCAATTGTCATCTTTGTATGCTCAGCAGATTGCTGACAAATCCCATTGCTCTGTGAGTGTTTGACAGTGAAAGGAATGCCCAGATGTTGAGACATCAGCCCTCTTAGGAGACATCTAGAGTTGAGACAGATAGAAAGTACTTGCAGCCTCTTACCATATGCTTTATTTCTCCCATTCGGTTTGGGAGTGACCACTCATCTGATTGAAAAGACAGAAAAAAGCATATCAGGTTGATCTCTGTGTAGCTTGTTTACTGGGCTCTGGTACCTTCAGGCTTTTGGCTGCAAAGCTCTGACATAGCCTTGTCTAAAGCAACTTTTATGTGTAAAGAGTATACTTAAAGTTAAGGTATATTTTTGCCTTGGTTTTTAATAAGATTGCTGATGAACACCACTGTCTGTTGGTTTCTGGATATATATATTTAGAACTTCAGTACTGTAACATTAATTGTAGAAGGGATAAAAGAGGGACTGACACCTTCTCTAAGGCATTTCTTGGTGGAATATGTCACTTAATGTTTCTGTACCTTGGTGCATATGAAAGAAGTCACTGGGTGAGTCTTCTAAGATACAGACAGAAGGATTAATAATGAAAAAATCTGCACTGTATGTTTAGATATATTTCCTCTGCACCTCTCCGGGGCTGTTTCTTGAGAGTGTAGGTATTTCCCAGGAAATGGGAAATACCCATCCCCTGGACTCACTGTTGTGGAAAGCTGAAGGTATAGTTTTTCAGTTCTTACATATTCTCAGTGAATTGAAGCCTAATCCTGCAAGTGTGCACGTCAGAGTTAGATTGGTTTTACAGTGTTTTTTCATAGGATCAGGCCCTTCATGCTTTACTATTGCTGGATTACTTATCTACATCTTGAGTAGTTCTTATTTATTGATTCACTTTTATTTCTTGAACAGCAAAATATAACAGCTAAATATTAGGAACTTTTTTCATTATAATACCTTTTTATTCCTCTATGTTTTCTGTTTGGTTTCAAACAGATTTGTGTATTTACAGTTATTAATCAAGGAATTTAAAGGCCTTTCCTGCAAGGAGTTTCTGCTGTGAAGCAGACAAGTTTTTTTATCTTGTAAGGGCATGTCACAGTAACTGGTAAGAACTTGGTAAGACTTAAATGTCTTTGCTGTGGAACAGCACCCTGTGTTGTTGTAGTCAGCACAAGTACTGCAAACTTGTTGGAGGTCATCGTGTCCAAGGCGTTCAAGAGCATTATCTTGACATGTCTCAGCAGTTTCATACACTCAGCCATCTGTGGGCACTCCTCATTCAGTGTGTGTTCGAAAAGTCCATTGCACAGCCTGTCCCTGGTTTCCAGTGAGTGGTTAGCCATTACTGCAATATACATAACATTCATCATCCTTTAGGTTGGCATGTAATAGCCATACTGGGCCAGAGAGTATGGGACTTTCTCAGAAAGGAAGACTGAATCAAAAGTCTGCAATATCACTGCTATGAGTGCTGACCTCAATAAGTTAATTTTGAGGCTGACAGACTCAGATGGGTAAGGGAAGCCTGGCCCCTCAGCAAAATCCTGAACATCCCTGGCATGCAGTGATGTGTTTTGTGGTGCAACACCGTTGTTCCTCCCCAGATTCTGTGTTTCACTTGGTGGTTGCAGTCTGCTGTAACAGGTCCAGCTGCAACAGAAACGCACATCCAAGGCTGTGCATGTGGGACATAGGGGTGCTCGTCCCCTCACCTGCTTTGCTTTTATGCCCACCTCATTTCCTCACCTGTCTTCAGTTCCCAGCCTAGACTGGAGAGCACTAAAATACTGTAAAAGGGGAAAGCATGAATAAGAGAGGTTAACCAAAACCCCTGCATCTCCATCACTCATCTGCCTGCCAGACCTGTATCATGGACCTCTTGTAATGAGCCTGGGTGAAACTTCTAATGTTAATTCTTCAATAACTTGAAAATTTTGTAAAGTGCAGAAGCTAGCAAAAGGATTCACTTCATGCTGTCTTCCTTCCCCTCTGGCATTCAGGCAAGCTGCGAGAGAGTCACTTACGGAAAGATATTTTGACTTAGAGATCTCATTCAGCACATTATGTTAAATCTTTTCAGCAAGAATACCTATTAGTAATCATTTACAGTTCCAGGGAGGATGAAGGAGGCTTTTTGGCATGTGACTCAAACCTGCTGCGCTGCTTCTTCAGGCTGGCAAAACAGGGGAACCATAGTAAATTCAGAAGTTTAGTTGAACAAGCCTGAAGTTTAATTCTCCATGAGTGGTTTTGACTGTGACATGCCTTCACTCTGATGTGCAGACAGCATCTCGTGTGCTGCTGGGCACAGAGCCTGATGAAAGGCTTGAAACGTGCACAGCTGCACTGAACTGTTTGGGCTGCTTCCTACTTAAAGATAGGTATATAATGAAAAGATAAATAAGCCCTAATCCAGGTCCTGCTAGACAAAATGGAAAGATGCCCAACAGCTTCTGTGAGCATTGGATTGAACTATTCATGAAAATTAATGGCATGCAGAGCTAATAGGCTGTTCCTTGGCCTCAGAATTATATTACACCTTCTGGGAACATATTGTAGCCTGATGGTAGATCAGTCTGCTGCATCTGAACTCCCTTGGGGCCAGATTCTGCTTTATTTGCACCCTAAATGGGTAAACCCATGGAAAGGGAGAGAAGCAGCACAGAATAGAAATCAGTACTTTAAAAAAAAAAAAAAAAAAAAAAAAAAAAGTGCTCTAATTTTCTCAGATAGAAGTCTGTTTCACTATATTCTTCTGATGCAGCAGCAAATACATTCTTCACAGTAGGCTGTGAATTTTATCCTGGTCTTGCCAATGTTGCTCTTTCTTACTGAGAGCATCAGAGGAGGCTCTGCTAAGCCAAGGAGCATAAGCCTTTCCCAGTTGCTTCAGGAGTCTCTTATGATATTATAGCGACTCCAGCAGGGCAAGTCAGGTTTACTGTGCATGAATATTTCCAACTGTGAGTATTACAGTAGAAGCTAAAACTGTGCAAATAATTCTGTTTTGGATCTGGTAGCAAAACAGACAAAAAGACATTTTGCATTGACCTGAAACAAATTCTATTTTTTCCATCAACTGAATTCCCTTTTTGAGTTAAACAGGATGATTTTTTTTTCTGGACCATGATATTTTATGTGAGTATGATTTGAAACTCCCTGGAAACTGCTGGCATGCCCAGCAAGCTTCTTGCATGTGCCCAAGCTATCTAAGGCAAACTGACAAATTTGTCAGTAGGGCCCAGCAGGAATACTGGGAGACATCCTATCTTCACATGTATCTCTCTAGATCTTTGTGGTATTTTCTGCCCTTTCCAAACCTCTGAGGCGTTTCTTAATCTGGTACCTGAAGTCCCTGAGACCTTCCTGTATGCTGCATACATTGGTGCACTTATTTTAAGATACCAGGATATCATAATCAAATATGATTAAGACCTATTTTATTCACTGATATCTTCTACTGGATTAAGAGAATTGGAATCAGCTCAACTACAGAAATGAATTAGAAGTGGTTAGAAGGTTTCCCATTAAGGCAGCCATCCCTCATGATCATACACATGCCCTTTACACCTAGACTTTGTCTGGAAGGTAATGTACATTTGGCATTTTATATATCATCTACATTGTATAGTCTTATTGCCCTCTAGCCCGGCTGTCTCTCTGCATTCCATCACTGCTCTTGCTGCTTCTTACCCTTTTCTGCCTCGAGGTTTCTACAATGGTTTTCCTCATAGGTAAAAAATACTGTCTTCCAGAACTCACTCACATATAGTCTATAATATAGTAGAGACAAATTATTGTGACCATTTCAAAAGATCACTTCTGTGGGATGTTTACTGTATTTAGCTCTTGGAGTATTTGTTCTTTTGTGTCCTTGATGGTAGTTCACTGGCAAGTTACATAGTGCCAAAGACCCTCCAACCAAAGATAAGCTGCTGATGAGGGGAGTAAAGTAAACAAGGTCTCTCAAGCCTGTTTGCTCTGTCAATGCTTGGACTTGCTTAGCTGCTCAGGTGCTTCTTGTGTATTTCCCAGTCCCTTAGGTAAAACTTTCTCCAGACTTCTGTTTATCCTTTGATGCACAGTGTTAACTGAATTCATGCTGGTGGGGAGAACATGCCCCATTAGTATCCTAGATGCCTGGTTTTTGGAATTGATGAGATGGAAAGTAAACAAACCTATCAGGGACTTGGAATTTTCCAAAGAGAGAATTTTCTTCACTGAACTGAAAAGTTTCCATAAACTTAAAAATAAATACTCCTTTGCATTCTGTTTAAGGTTCAGGATATGAGAGCAGCTAGTTGATAACCCACAAACCATTCACACTGAAATCCAATGCACTGCACAACAGATAACTTCAGCAGTTTGTTTTACCAGTAGCAAGTATTTGGAGAGTCCCTCAGTCCATAGGACTGGTTGTGACGGTACCAGTAGCTCATAGTGATCCAATTCTCTGATCCACCTGCAGCTAGGTAAAGATGTATGGTTTTAACTCGTGATCCCACAAGGAAAGAGCTCTTTGTACTTGTAATTTGGGGCAGTTTCTCTATCTGCTGTCTTGTAAATATGGTTCCTATTATTTTGAGGGGTCGGCTTTGTCTGGTTCAAGTGATTATCTTGTAGGAGACACCATCTGAACTGGTTGCTGCTGGCAGTTTTGTTAGCTCACCCAGCACTGAATCAGCAGCTTCAGTAGTTCAGATGCAATGCTATCTGTCACTTTCAAAATACGACTTTTTTAAGTGAAGGCAGAGGTATCTTAATGGAGTCAAGTGTTCTTCCTGGTTGGGAAGTAAATAAAAGTCTGATGGGATGGGTTTACCAATATCTGCAAGTTTAAGTTAATCTATTTTTTTGAGTCAAAAGAGTGAAAAAATATATAGATATGAGAAATAAGCTTTCCAGATATGTTCTTATATTCTGGTTTTGTTCATTTTGTGAAGGAAAACAACAAAAAAACCCCATCAACAACAAAATAAAAACAAAACCAAAACACACAAAACCCCACAAACAAACAAACAAAAATAAAAAAGAAGCAGCATGCTTTGTGTTTCCTTTATATATTTGCCCACTGTTTTCCTTCATTTTTTCTTTTTTTCTGCTGGGGAAATAAAAGTGTAGAAGGAAGAGGAACTAAAAGAGAGTTAGAAAAAGCTGCCAGTAATCCCAGAATGGAAAATAGAGAATTGAATGCTTGTGGTTTTCAGAAACCAAAATGAAATGCTGACATTTTAAATTGAAACAAAAATTGCTAAAACTCTTATTTAGGCACTTTTAAATGCAAAATCATTTATTAAAATAAAAGTGAAAAATATAAATTCAGAAGAAAAATGGGGTTTTTTTAATAGAGCATTTATACATTTGCAGATATATATATTTATAGGGATACACTTTAAGGACATAAATTATAGTCAGACATATGCGGACAGATTGGAAGGCTGAGAAGCACATGGAGTATTTATTTTTGTCCCCTCTCAGATGAGGAATAATGCTACATTTTTACATTTTCTATTCTAGAATGCTTGTTATGGCTTAACCCCAGCCAGTAACTAAGCTCCACTCTGCCACTTGCTCAATCCACCACAGTGGGATGAAGGAGAGAATTCAAAGAATAAAAGTGAGAAAACTCGTGGGTTGAGATAAACAGAGTTTATTAGGTAAAGCAAAAGCTGTGCATGCAAGCAGAGCAAAACAAGGAATTCATTCACTATTTCACATCATCAAGCAGGTGTTCAGCCATCTCCAGGCAAGCAGGGCTCCATCATGTGTAGTTTGGGAAGATAAGCATCATCATTCCAAATATCCCCCACCCTTCCTTCTTCTCCCACCAGGTTTATATGCTGAGCATGATGTCATATAGTCTGGAATATCCCTTTGGTTTGTGTCATCTGTCCTCACTGTGACCCCTCCCAACTCCTTGTGCACCCCCAGCCTACTCACTTGTGTGGTGGGGTGAGAAGCAGAAAGGCCTTGACTCCGTGTAAACACTGCTCAGCAATAATGAAAACATCTCTTTATTATCAACACTGTTTCCAGCACAAATCTAAAGCTAAGCCCCATACGAGCTACTGTGAAGAAAATTACCCCAGACAAAACCAGCAAAATGCTATTGCTGTTTGTTTGGATTTTATTCACAAACTTAGTGTTTGTGAATACTTGTGTTTGTGGAAACTTGTGGAGCTTCTGTTTTCCACATAAATGAATGAGATTTGAGCCTCTACATCTCTGAGCAAGATCTGATTATGCCTTTCCTTTGCTCAGTATTTCTGCTACAGCAATCATCAGTGAAACAGTTAACAACATAGAAATATAAATTATCATCCTTGAGGCTCCATTGTTAACACCTTTCTGTTACCAGCTTGCTGTGGTTTCACAGTTAACACCTCACCTCTTTCTGTAGAAGACAACACTTTACATTACAGCTTTGGGTCTGGCAAAAATGCTACAGAATTTATCATAGGCAAATCTGATTCATGCATTTAAAACAGTAGCTAAAATATTCATTGCCAAAGATAGATCAGGCCCCATTCTATACCACCATTGCCATATGTTAAGAAGGACTTAATATGCATAAAAGGCAAAGGTACAAAATTATTTTAAGCTAAATACTGCAGGAGCATGTCTTCATTTTCTAGAGGCATTTGCTCTTTTTTTTTTTTTTCTCTTTTGATCCCCTATGATGCAAGTACATAGGTCAGATGCTGGGGTAGCAAGGGCTTAGGTCCCCTGTGGGCATATATGGTGAGGGATTAAGCCCATACAATATCAAGAAGAAGGCTGATGGTGAAATGAGTACAGAATGAGATAGGACATTAGCTTTCATTGCAATATTTTTGCCATGAAGGTAGCCCAAAGAGACCACAGACCGGTTCCCATACTGGGAAAGAAAATGTTTTTTTTCTTTTTCAGAAAGGAGATTTTAACAAATCATTGCAGCAGAGTGAAAATTTAGTTTGACAGAGTGTCAGGATAATTATACACAATTTAGTTTTGTTTAAATATGTTAAGCACCATTGTTTCTTTTTCTGTGTTAAAGATTGACTTGAGTGCTAGGTTGCAGCAGTTTTCCTTAATTGCTTTAATCCTTGGCCTTAAGAAAATGAATACTTTAAATTTACACTTGTTAAGTACACTGCTAATGAAGAAAAGGCTTTAGCATCTTTGGCAGACCAAAACTATATATAAGAAAAAAAAAGAGAAAGCAAAGAGAAAAAAAGAGAGAGGGAGAAGCTAATCACCAAACCATTCTGTTAATGCTTATTTTAATCATCCTGCCTGCCCTTCTTGGCAGACAGAGCCATTAGGCTGCAGAGGCAGGAGGTGAGCTATCGCTGTCAAATGGCGCTGATGTTGAGAATTGGGCCCAGGAGTACAATTTGACTTGTCAGTTTATATAGACATAAAGCTTCATTGTTGTGCACAGACACAACTGGCTTTTTAAAAGTCTATTTCCCTCCTGATGATGTGAGAATCTGCTCTCCTCTTTCCTACTGTTCTCAAATTTATGAGTTAGCATTTATAACCCTGCACAGGGTTTATGTGCTACTGCAGGGGCAGGTGGGCTTCAGCCGTGCAATGAGCAAACCACAGTGACCACATTTTCCAACTTTGAACTACAAGATACCTGTCAGGGTGATGGGAGTGAGGAGCTTTAACTCCTACACTGGGTAACATCTTATTGCAGTGAGCTTTAAGATACCTATATCACTGCAAAGTCTTCAGAATTGTTAATTCTCTGTGAAATCGAGCATGTGTTTTAAAACACACTCAGGAGAAGACAAGAGCTAACAGTGTTTCCTTGGGGGGCAAAAATGAAACATCTCCAAAATTTTATTAATTACCAATATTGTATGATCTGTTTTCAAAAACAGGTTATGCTGCTATTTTCCATGTATAGGAAATTTTTATGTTATATAAGAAAATCTGACTAAACATTTCTCTCTCCCTTTTCCCTACATAAATGACTTCTGTGTACTGGCAACTTGCTTCTAGGAATTGTAATCTTTGTGGAAGTTGGAAGGTATTGCAATAAATAGACTTTTTAATGGAAGGCCTATTTGTAGCTTTTTTTTTTTTTCTTGAACGATCACTTTCTCCTTCCTTTTTGTTAGGAATAATTCTGTTCTCATTCATTACATTAGTATCTTTGAAGTGTAAAAAGCACACAAATGCCAGATCACGTACAGCATGAAAGCTATGCAGGGCTGTCTTCAGTTGAAGCATGATAGTGAGCAGTAATTGAGATTAGCTCCCCATGAGAAGGGACTCCACTGTCCTGTTTTTTTTCTTGGTAAAATAGTTGCACTTAATACATTTATGAGTAGACTCTAAGTGCTAACATACTTTCTTCCCATAGCCCTGCCATTTCCGTGGCAGACTCATTGAAGAAATAACAATGCATAAAGCTGCCTAAACACTTAAGGTCTTAGGTGTCTGCTTCCACTGTCACTTTCAAATTTTCTATTTGAAGATAATTTAATTTCACACATCTGAAATGTTTAGTTTTGGAGAGCTCAGAGCATTTATTTTTACATATAGTTAAATTTCCTTCCAGGTTTGTGAGTGCACTAAATAATAGAACTTGCAGCTGCGATGCAGAGAGGTGAAGGGACATTGTGAAGGTATGGAGTGAGTCAGGTTAAAGCTTCTGAGTGCAGATACATCCACGAATCTGTGAACAAGAAAAAGGAGAGAAATTGATTGATCACCTATCTACAGCTACAGGGAGTAATCCAACACGTGAAGTTCACTCTTCCTTGTAGGAAACTGGCCCTAAGGCAGCCAGTACATATGCTGAGATACGCTCCCCAGCTTTGAGCAACACTGAACTCTAGAGAGCTTTGATTCAGCTTTTCTTTTCTGGAGAGCAATACTGCTGGCATTTACAAAGTCAGACTGTCACACAGGAGTACACTGGCTTAACTCAACTAAGTCTGACAAGCTGTAGCAATTGCTACTTTCTGAAGCTGGACACCTCAGGTATTTTAACAATAATTAACAGTAATTTTAACAATAATGTTCACCCACCTGTAGGTAACAGTGGTTTTACCAGGGTTGGGGGTCTACCTTCACTGGTGTGGTATCTCCTAGCAAATGCTTAGGGAAAAAAATTGTAAGAATGAACACATGTATGGAATATGACAGGGCTTTTTCTCCAGAAAGTCACATCCAAGGAGTCCTTTGCCTTGAGTGGATTCTCAGGTGAAATTTTCTGAATAAACAAAAGCAAAACAGATGGGGCCTGGCCTGCCATTAACTTTCAACAAGAGTCAGATGTCTAGATGCCTTAAAGCCCAGCCTTTTATCCTTCTCTATTAGGTTGTGATGAGTGCTATTGACACTCATTAGAATGTTATTGGCATATAATTTTCTCTTGTATTTTGCACAAGGGCAAGAGGCGGAATTGCCCTCTGTTGTGTGGGTAGAGAAGCTTTGGATTGATGTATCAGCACTTCATGTTTCTGGATTGCTCTCATGAACATGTGCAGAAGGAAAAAAACTGTAGAACAAGGGCAGTTCCCAGGTTAGATAACATGCTCTATTGATTAACATCCTTTATTCCTTTTTTAAGTGGGGGAAACATAATGAAGCTGAGAACAACTGGGTGTTTTTCCACAACTTTTAGCTACCTCTTGTCATTTTAAGCTGCTGATATTTCTTCTCTTGTATTACCTGGTGGTTCTTTTTATGCATTTATTATTGTTGCTTCTTCTTGAGAAATAAATTTGCTGAGAGTAAAGAAAGTTGCTCATTAGGGCAATGTAATTAAAGGAAAAGTAGACATCATGCCAAGTTCCGTTTTCTCTACAAAGCGCCACCTTGGAGATTGCCTGAAACTCAATTACTCGTTGCTATGCTTATTAGGGAGAACAATGTGCTAAAATGATCCCTACTCCTAATAACCTTGTTTTCTACATGTGAATCATGTTAATACTTTTTTCTTTAGTGCCTTAATCACCATGTATAAAATGGGTCTATTTCTAGAGGGAGAATGGGGAAGGTAGGGCATGTGGTGGGTGTTCTCTGAATTGTGACTGTCCATGGAGAGTTTCTTGTTTCCTGCTGGTCTGCAGTCATTTTTGCTTGTTGTTGTTTTCTTTTAATTACATGGAACAGCATTTATTAGCAAATTACATCTCGATAACCAGTTTTCCTCTGGTGAAATTAAAATATTCATCCTCTGCCTTGCTCCCTTTCTTTAGGGAAAGGAGTGTGCAATATCTTCTGTGTCTCAGTCTCTTCTGCATTAACTCATGGTTTCACCAAGACAAGTAACTTCCCTAACAGAAAGCTGCCATTAATAATTGTTAGATAACCTTATTCTGATAACTAGTCCAGTGCCCAACTTTTCTCATCAGTGTGCAACCCTGGTATCTTCCCACTGTCCTTCTAATATGGTGTCTTCAGCTTCTGTGAACAATCTGTTCCTGTGGCCCCAAAAATCCCGCGTGCCTCTGCATCAGGCTGTATTACAGGGACCTCTCAATAGCAGTCTCCTGTCAAGAGCTTTAAGAGACCTGAATCCATGAAGGAAACTTGATGTACTCCCACACTCACAACATACATACCCCTCCTTATCTCCACACTCAAGCCTACCTCAGGCAATCTGTTAGCCAGGTATTCCATCAGAAGTGAAAGACAGAACTTTTAATCATGGTAGTAAGTAGGGCCAAAGCTGTCATGGGAATGTGGGGAAATTGCCTGAGGTTCAAGCTTTCTGGTGGCCAAGTTCACCTGAGTACTCATTAACTTCCCCTGAAATTCTCAGCCAAAAATGCCACGAGCAGTCAATATAATTGTGTGCAAACCCCACTTTTGATCAGAATTGTGGATGGAAGAGGCTGAATGTTGAAAATTTCTAAGGTAGAGAGAGGGATCAATCATTTGTTCATAAGCGAAAGAGAGATGAGCTCAATTGAGAAAATTTTGCTCCAGTGTGGAAAAGAACTGGAGCTCTTCTCTCTGGTTCATTTCCTTGCATATGATGAGGAGGCTAGTCCAAGTGCCACCAGTATTTTATATCATGCAAACTATCAATTACATGTTATATGAATATTCTCTTCCTAAAAAATGCTCCATGATTTCATATTAGAAGGAAATGCAAGGCTGTATAGTTAACCATTCCTTCTCCCTCTTTCACTCAGAATATTTCTGTCCTTTTATTTAGAGTGCAAGGCAACAAAAAAGGAAAGTCTTACCCTTTGATGTTTATTTGTTGCATTATCCAGTTTTCATGGCTATATTATTCCAGAATCCTGTTAAGCCAGTGGAAATCTCCACTGCTGTCAGTAGGGCATTTCTGCCTCTAAATCACATAATTTGGCCCCTATTACTTAACTTGGGGCCAGATTATCAAAAGTGTTGAGCATCAGCTTTCCAAAGGCTTAGCACCTCCCAGTGAGGACAGATTTTCAAAACTGCTCAACACAGAGCAGCTTCTATTGTGACCCTTTAAGGACAGAATTGCAAAAGAATTCAGCATTTCCCTTTTACCAAGGAGCTGAACCCTTTCCAAAATCTGTCCAGCTTTGTTTTATGCCAAGCTGGAAGATGAGGTCTTTTGAATATATGGCTTTTAGCAAGCTCTCTGATATGTAAAAAAGTTACAAACATTGGGAAGGACTTGAAAGAAGTGTTCAAGAAGAGACAAACCTCCATGTTTCAAGACATGCCAATTTTTATTGACTGATAGAGGGGCTGGGAGAAATTTTTGGATCTGAACAGATTTTCCCATAATTGCCCACTAGGAGATTTCCTGCTCATTCCCCTGCAGCAGCTGCCAGGAAGGATGCTAGAGCACAGCACCGCTGTGCTGAGGCAGCAGGGTAATTCCTGTGTTCCCAAAAATGCATTCACTTAGTAAAATGTGATTTACAAACAAAGTAGCGCAAAGCAGCCATTATTTCTCCACCATCCTTTCTAGGGAAAGAAAGGAAAGGGGATTCATTTGCACTTTATAAAAATGAGTTGAATTTTTCTTTTGAAGTTTCAAACCCAAGATTGTCCTTGCATGCACTACACTGCCCCGTTCTCCAGGGAGGCTTCCCTGATGTGGCTAGCAAGAAAAATCTGTGCAGAACAGTCTGTGTAAACTGGAAAGCTTATGGGTTAATTGGTGAGTGTTAGTTTTTCACCTGGAAGTTATTGCAGGCAGGTAACAGAGGATAATATGATGAAGGGAGGTTATTTCAGTGTATAAAAATGCAAGACTTTAGGCTTTAACCATAGGCAGCACTTGAGTTCCTTGAAAAGTAGTTCTGATAAACCTTCAGTTTTCAGTAAACTGAAACTGCTCAACTTGCATGTATCTGCTAGAAGGTGGGAGTTTCACTCGCACATAGGAACAGGCAATGGAATACTAAAGCCTCAGCAGCCTGTGTAGCACCTGGCACAGTCCAATGCAAAACAGCCCTTTGTTTTTGATCTCTGAAGCTGCAAATAATACCTAGAGAGCCTTGGCACATCTTGTCTTCAGTCCTCTGAGATCCCCTGTGAACTTAGGGTGGGCTTTTCCTTTGGTTTTCTCATCTCCTTTGTATTGGTTTTCACTTCAACCTAAGTATGTTTTAAAATCCTGAAATTGATGAAAAAGAAATAAAGCAAAGGGGGAGGAGCAGGCTTGGTAAAAGCCTTTGCTGTTGTTACAAATCTGTGCAGCTTCTGTGATTATCCCTTGCCTTGTTCAGCAGTGTATAATTTAATGATTGCATCCAGGGCATGCTATTAACTTTCTTTTCTACTTCTGCGACCCCAAAGCTCATTCATTCTTTTTACTATTCCCTACTTGATGCATGTGTATGTCTAGAGGGAGGGCAGTGGCTAAAGAAGTGTTATGGATTTCATATCTCTGCTTCATCTGCCACATTATAGCAAATGACAGTTGATTAGGTCTTTCTATAGATCATTACCAATTGTTTTCTACCTTGCAGATACTGCTATTACAACAAATCTATCATATCCTAGAGATCCTATGCAGCTTGTTATTTCTGTGTGATTTATTACACTCACAGTAGAAATGTTGTTAGCGAACATTGGGGAAGCAGTGAATATATTGAGAAATATCAATGTATCCTCATGTTCTGGCTTGCAGTGACAGTCAGTGATCCATCTCACTGACACTTACCTTGTTAACATTTTGATCAGATGGCAAATTTGTCATTTTTCATGGTAACAAGTATAAGTTTGTACAAGAATTGCAGAAACATGGGCAAGATAAAGGGCCCCTTTCTTAGTTTTTCCCAGTGTGATGTAATCAGTAATCTTTCTGGAAAATGAAATAATTACTTTGTGAAAAAGCTTATCCACTGCCACTGTTAGAAAGCTCAGATTTCTCTTCATTGAGGATTGAATGAGTTCTCTTTGCAGCCATTACTGACACTTTGATTAACACACCAAACCAACATGAAATGATAATATAGAACAAAAACGTTTACAGTCAGATTTCCTCTCCTTGATTGTAGTGGGGAACACAGAGATCTTGCAAGTAAAATTGAAGGCGTTATCTCTGGGAACAACAGAGTACAAAATACTGCAAATTTTTTCTAATCGTCACAAAGCTCACTCTCAGCTCGGCTGTCAGCTCTGCAGCTCTCCCGTTCCAAAGCGTGGGCATGAAAGCTGTGCTCAAAGCACAAGTGGGCTACACAGAGGAAAATTACAGCCCCTAATGTAATAGAGTTGTCTCAAGGTGCCAGTGATTCATCTGCACAGCCCACGAACACTGGGAAAGGGCAACAAAAGAAGTGGGATATTGCCTCTTGGAGCAATACAGCTTTTCACCATATTTGTGCCTGGCGTTAATAGGGGGTTGTCCACACAAGAGTTTGTACAGGGAAGCATGGGTACAAAATCAGCCTGGACAGAGGATGTGTATATGACTCAAGTGTCAGGTCAGGACCAAACCAGACTAAACCCAAAAGAAGTAGCCCTTCTTCCAGGACTTGCATGAATTCAGTAGCTGGAAGTTGCTTTCATCCAATTATTCTCTTTCAGTTTCATGCATTGGAAATTTCTTGGCTGCACTATTTCAAATAGCAGTGAGCCATAAATGGCAAGTACCAAATGTAACCTGTCAGTCAACATAATGAAAAAATGAGGGGCCAAACAAACAGTTCACTTCAGCCGGATAACTTAAAAAATACAGACTGTACATGGTGGTCAAGGGTGCCAAGTCGAGCTGGAGAGATGTAAGTAGTGGAGTCCCCTGGGGATCAGTGCTGGGACCGGTCCTATTCAACATCTTTATCAATGACATTGATGACAGGACAGAGTGTCTTCTCAGCAAGTTTGCTGATGACACAAAACTGGG
>JANHGN010012798.1:90888-105592 GCA_024605025.1 Megaceryle maxima
GATTAATGATTCAACGCTGTTAATATCACAGTGACACTGACAACATAAAAGGCATTTTATTAAAAAAAAAAATAAAGATTTAATAAATTTTCCATTGTAGTACTATTATAATATTATTCATTTGCTTTAAGTTTCTAATGTTGAAACCCACCGGACAAGTGAAGAGAAATGTCTTTTCTAATTTCAGAGTCTTTTCTTTATTTCTTTAGGAAAGATGAAGTTCTGGAAAGTGGTGTCACAGGAATGTATGGCTGTGTTCAGAGCAGGGAATGGTGTTTGGTGGCTCTGGACAGACCTGCCTGGGTTCAGAGTGGGTACCTGTGTGAGCCCCCTCACCCGAACCTGCCTTGCTTTGCTGATGCAGCAAAGCTTTTAGCTTTGCACTCAAGTGTCATTCCTTCCAACAGGGTTTCAGCCCACAGATGCTCTGTGCTGGTGGGGAGGGAGGGAGTGCTAGTTGCTAAGAAAGTTGACCTCCTTCCCTTCTTCCTTATTCCCTAAATGTCACAGTCCTGTTTTAGCTGACAGGAAAGAGGCGTCTTCTCCCTGTTTTCTTCCACTTCTCTTCCTCAGCTGGAGGAAGAATCCCTCAGAGGATGTTGGAGGATGGGATGAGATGAACAAGAAGAGGAGATGGTTTTGGTGGCTGCTTCCATGCAGCAGAGAGGTGTGACAGCCTTCATATACCTGCCACATGGCCAAAACCTGGGGTAAAAGATAAGTCAACACTATGACATGTAGTGCATTGCCAGAGAGGGAGTACTGCCTCCTCAAAAGCTCTGTTACTCCCCCCTGTCAGCATCAGGAAACTCTAGAGCTCTACTCCCTCATCACTTCATTGTGGAGGAACAGGTGGCCTCGCAACAAAACATAAATTTACAAAATGAATGAAAAGGAGCAAACAGCTCTATTACAGGCAATGATCTTTTCCTAAAAATTTTTTGAGTGTACCAGTTATTTGGGGTTTGGGAGCCTGGCACAAGCATGGTCACTAGGTTATATATTCATTTCTAGTTTTTGACCATTCAGCACTACAATAAGCACAACTGGAGCCCATCAAGTTCAGACTGCTACATTGCTAGATTTACAGTTGCTGGCATACTGGAGATATGAAGCATTGAGAAGCAATTTCATATATTGCTGTTGCCACTGCTGGCATTTTCGTGCCCTTCAAGATATTTGTGTGATAGGAGGGAACCACCCTGTCCAAAGGTAATATATTTAAAAAGCCTAAGCTTCTGAAGGAATGCTGTAGCTCAGTGTGCTTGCCTAGGTTTTTATATATATGACATTATTTTATATTTGCTTTTCTAATTAATAATTGTTTTTTCATGTCTGTCTTAACTCTCTCTGCATTTTAGCAGAAATTAAAAAAAAAAAAAATTTGCTCTAAAAAAAAAATTGTCTGTTACAAAAAGGGAAACAGATATGGCCTGTGGAAACCATATGGTCATTATGTCCATCTATTTGTTCCTGCACTTTTGGGGTGAAAAGATGGAATTTGCTGTCTTGAAGGATGGGTGCTATTTTGACAGAAAGGAATTTGCCTTCTCTCCAAAAATAAATTAAAATGCTAAAACCTGAATACCTTGATTCACCAGTCCTTTGTCCTGTGAGCCCAAGAATGCACAGCTGCAATTTCCTTTGCTTAAGGAAATCTCAAGTAATTAAGAGCTACAGTGCCAACTACCTTAGACATTCCTCCATGTGTACCTGCCCCCCAAAATGTGACGGTGCTGGGTGCTGTTAGCAGAAACTGCCTGAAAAATACTTTAACATATGGTGGAGAATGGCCATCGGACAGACAACCCTGGTTCACTTCATGGCTTTTTTACTGGCTGTGTCCCAGTGAGACTCAGCAGCTGTGTCAGATGATGCACAACTGACCATACTGTGATGGCATTTCTATTCTGCAGCTGCATAATGCCTTTTACAAAACAGCAGGAAGTAGTACAATATTTTTTGACTGAGATATTTTTCAGCCACTAAGAAGCCAAAGTAAATGTTTTTCAAATGTGATTGTCTCAAGTCAGACACTTAAATGATGCAATTGGTGGATCAGGTCTCTGAGTACATTTATTTAGCTAGTAAGCCTGGTTTCCGGTAGAGTATCCATAGTGCTATTACACTATAATGTAATTATTACATATTGCATTATTGTTTATTTGTAGTAAGGCAGCCTCCAGACCCTGGAGGAGATGAGGATGTCAGTGTCTATATGAAAAGCAGGGAGGCAGAGGCATCCTGGCTCTGCAGGAGGCTGGAGGTGTCCCATCACATCTCTGCACACAGTCCCCTGTCTGTGCTGCTGCTGTCCTGTGCATTTCTTTCACGTTCTTTTCCATTTTAGAGCTCAAACATAGTGTCTGTCTTCCAGTGTTAGAACAGAGCCATTTCTCTAGCTAAGAAATAAGCTACACATCCTCTGACCTTGGTCAGAGTATCTGTGCTCACGGGTCTGACATCTCATAGGAGCTTCCAGCAACTGCTGGCATCTTGCATCCTGTTGCTTCCCTTGGACACAATTTCTGTGGATTTCAGAGGGTCATTCCTCCAAGGACCACGTACCCAGACAACAGGGCCTCTGGGCTCTTGAGTGCTCCCTGCGTAACCCTAAGCACAGGAGCAGAGCACTATCAATCATAAATACTTTTGAAACACAAGTATCCAAAATTACATTAACATTGCAATTCATTCTAGTGTCCTGCATGTCAGCTTGGGGCACAAAAAAATCTGTGAAAAATACTGCATGGCAGGTCCCTAGCAGAATGAATATTTTCCTGTTACACAAACTTTTCGTGATGAAATGGTCTCATCTCTGTGGAAAATCATTGTATTGCCCCAGCTGTTGTCAATAACTTTTATACATTGACTGCTTTTTCCACTAGACAATATTTACACTTCTCCATTCGCCCCATTGATCTTCATTTTTGCAGAGAATTTTTTGGGGGTAAAATATAACCTTTTTTTTTTTTAAAGGTAAACATCCAGGAATTGCACTCGAGGGAAGATATACAATGTAGACTTAGTGACAACTTAATAGCTTGTAGTATATCAGATGTCTTCTATGCTGCCATCTTCTTGGGGAAAGTATTTCTATACCATGTATAAAACTATGCACATAGAAAGCTATATACACTCCCTCATTTTTTCTCTTTGAGGTGTTAAGCATTTTTGGCACTGGCAGAACATGTGCAGTGCTGTTCAGGAGCAGCACAGTTTCTCTGCTGCAGGAAATAGAATAAAACATTAATTCTATTGCTGAAACATTCACAACAAGCCTGTAGATTAACCGTCCTTTCACTGAATACTGTTTACTTGTTTCATAGAAAATGCATTATTTCGTTGATTTAGCTTCTATTTGATATGCTAAAGAAACCAAATTTCCATATAGAAAAATATACACAAAGGATATGACCTTTTAAGTTTAGCAGAGAAAATAACTGAGTGCAATGTAATTAATATGCCATATAAATGCCAACAACAGCATTAATGCACCATAAAACCAGCACAGTTAAAATGATATAGTCTGGAAATGAAAAAGTTAAGTTTCTGTTAGCTTCATTAATTTGCTCATGTGGTGTTTCTACAAAAGAAGCACAGTCTTCTTAACTAAACCAGGAGAATAGATATGCAATGAGAATATGTGTTTTTGTTAGGAAGAAGATGGGTCTTGCTTAAGTCTTGATCAAACTCCTAAGAGGTGTCAACACTACTTATGCCATAGTGTAATTTTTCCAGTGTTTATTCCCTTTAATTTTTTCCTAAAGCCTCATGAATGTCTCAGATACAAAGCCTGTCCACACCTATAGATCAGTCAGCATAGTAGTATGCTTACATTGCTATAGTTATAACATTATAATGTAGGTCTTCCTAGACTAAATATTTATTCTGAAGTAGTTCTGTCATGCAGCAATTCTCACTGTCATGGTTATAGTCCAATTTCCTTCTGTGGGTAAGGTCTTTGAAGGAGATAAATGTTTTGCAAGGTTCAGATACAAGCTTGTGCCTAACTTTAACAAAGAGGTCTCTAGGGAAAAATGTCTGGAGTTTTTTTTTATTCTGTAATGCAAAAATAACAACCAAATTAATGTCTAAACTTTCCAGCAAAAGGAAGCTAGGGTGGCAGGGGCCAGTGATGCAAAATGTGATCCCCACAGTGAGCACATGAGGATGTTACTTAAGAGCTGAAGCTTCAGTGGAAGTCACCCTGACACCTTTATATTGGAGGCTGGCAAATGCTTCCCATAAAGTGAGGGTGTATTGTGGGCTGTTAACTTGACTGACACATGTGTCCAGCTGTTCATCCCTTGTTCTAGTCATTAGGGGTAAAAGGAATGGGGGGGAAAAAAGAGGCAAAGTGTTAGCTTAAAAGAAGAACGGATCTATTCTTCCCTCTGTATGTGCCCAACTCCCATGAATAATAAAATGTTAATGATAGTTATGCATTCACATCAAAGGCAGACCAGAGCCTTTCATCACAGTTAAATCTTATTCAAATAATTAATGGAAGTAGATGTCTAGGAAAAAAAATAAATAAAAATTTAAGACATTTCTTTGTAGAGCATTGCAAACTTTGCTGCCCATAGGGAGCAGCTCCTAGAATCAAGGACACCAACAAATTGCATTTAAGTGGGTCTGTCCCTGCTTTCCACCAGCCTTGACTGCATTGCATCCTAAAAAATCTGTGAAACATGTTATTGGCATTGCAGTAGATAATCTGACCAAAATCAAATCAAAAGTCCCTGACAAGGCCTATGTTATGAAAATAATCATAAATCTTATGCTGTGGTAGCTGTGTGCACCAGCATTAAGCATTCTGCTCATGGCTGTGTCGACATAAAAAAAAAAAAAAAACAAAAAAACAACCCACACCAGGAAAAAAGTAATTGGAAGTTCTCAAATCTACTCTGCAGCTGTCATCTTCTTCTGTGCAGTGCTGCAGCAGGTCCTGCCAAATGGCTCTGCCGGCTGGCCCCACGCTTTAGTGCATGGGCACAAATATGGAACAACTCCCTTGGTTTTTGTGAGGACAAGAGGGATAAGCCCAGTTCACAGCTCTCATTAGCTGATATTAGAGTCAGGTCTCATTTCTGATGCATTTAGTACTTGCATTTAGTACCCTTGCTTCTGAGTAGTGCGATGTTTCTGTTATGGGATTGTTTTCAGTGGTGCTGTGCAAGGGGAATGGAAGTAGAAATGTGCAGTGAGGAGCAGTAGCCCAGTTGTGGTAATGCTCAAGACTCTTGCACAATGGTTCCATGTTGCTTCTCCCTTATATGTCAGCCTTGTGACTCAGGAAAAGCTGTCTGTGGGCAACAGGACTCCAGGTCAGCCAAGAAGGGCCTTGGAAGCAGTTCCTGCCATAAAGAGCTGCCTCCTTCAGACAGTACCTACACTGCTTTTTCAGTTTCACCTTGTCTTGCATGGTCCCCTGTTCAAGAAGGTGGTAGTGGGAAACACTTCTCATCACATTAATCACAAGTGACAGAACATAAAAAAAGTATCTCGTGGGTCACAGGAGATGGGGCATGAAAGAATTGATTTCTGCTCCAGATGCTTATCAGCTGTCCTGATCACCTGCTGTGTGTTTCCTTTTCAGTATTCATTAGATATTAATGGGATGTGTAGTTTGAAAATGATGCTGGTGTGGACAATGGCTCTAACAGGGTGTAGTGTCCAGGGGAGCAGCAGTTTGGTACTTTGGCATGAACTTCTCCATGTCTTACGGATCCCTGCCATTTGCAAACCCTGATTCCTTTAGATCTGTGACTTCCACTACAAAGACCTTGGAAGTAGAGGACAGTAATATATTTTAGAAATTTAGAGATCAGAAAGGTTTTTTTATACATAGATGTGCACCATAGAAGTGCCTATAAATAGGTATTAAAACTTCCAATTTATATTCTATCATGTCATGGCCTTTCAAGGATAGAAATAAAACCATATTCCACTGGGAAAATGAGATTTGTAGTTTTCCTTGGCTTAAAGCTACTGTTACTAACCCTGATGGGCTGCAAGGTATCTGTCACTGGTCTGGAATATATATTATATATATGAGTGTATATAAATTAGGGTAAAATGATGAAGTTTCTACCAGTAAATGAACAAGTTAGGAGATTGTAAGATAACTTGGTGGTGCCTGGGGGAGACATTCCCAGTGAAAGTAATTTTTTTTCCTCAGTAATGATAACTTAACAATGGCAATTAATCCACTCTCCCTGGCAAACGACATCAATGGCATAGTAACCTCCTAATAGTGCTCCGAGGCAAAATGAGCTCTGTTAATGCACTTCTGAAATCATTTTGAAGCTGCAGTAAGTCCCATGGCAGTGGTGAAAGGGACCTGCCTGGAGGATCTGACTGCGAGCTTCTCTCGCTCCAGCTTCATGGAGCACAGCGTGGGATAGGCTCACCATCACACCAAGCTCATGCACTTTTTGTGGGAAGAAATAGCCAGCATGACTGCATAGCAAAATATTAATTAACACAATGAAAGACAAATAAGGAAGGGACTCAGTTTCATCTTAATACTTGTTTCTCATTTCTTTGAGCGTTTTGCAGGGTTGAGTGATGTGTTATACTGATATTAATCCATGCAAATCTGTTCAAGGCAGATAAGTGCTCTCCTCGATGGTAGGGACCTCAGCTTGTCCTCACTACAGGGGGAGGGATGCTGGGCCATGTCACTTGAATTAGGTGCTTAAAAGTATATGTCTTGCTTGCTGTACTCAGACCTCCTCCCCACCCTGCCTCTCATTTTCATGTGGAAATCTCCAGGATGTTTAGACCCAGTTTCCCTTGTAAAAGGTTGGGTTTGAAAGCATAGGTGAAGAAGACATAGCTCAGTTGCTAGAAATTTAAGTAAATAATTTAAATAACTTATTCAATATATAAAAAATTTAAAGCCTAGCAAAAGTATCCCTCTTTTAGCATTACATATTTATTAAAAAAATGTGGAGGTGTAAATTATAATCTGTCATACAGGTATGTGTCTGCTGTGTAACCCTGAATTTGAATCTTTGAGCTGTTTCCATCCCTCCAAATTGATTTTAAAAATGTATCATTTTCTTATCATCTAATCTAGCAAGAATTTTTAATCTGAAGTGTTTTAAAATATGTCCCAAATCAGGATTGTAAATGAGATTCTGTCTTTAGCTGAATCATATTTTCTGGTCTAAGTATTTATTTTGGTGAGATGGTGTTGCACAAGTGCTAAATTCACTGTAACTTTGTAAAGTATAATAGTTTTTGGAAAGATACATGAAGAAATATGTTCACTTGAACTGTAGAATACATGAAAATTACTGTGTTGTGACTGGGACACACAACAAAGATGTGAAATTGCAGAAGAAACCAGAAACATTTTTGATATAATTAATGTTGAAATGCAGCATCCATTATAATCTTCCTTCCCTTTTCTTCCCAGAACTCACAGCTTTCGATAAGTGTCCTCTTAGGCATATTGTATTTATTATCTTTGGTTTTAGCACAGGATGGATTTTTTTCTGGATGTAGGGAAATTTCAGGACAATCCCATTCATAAATGTAGATTAAGGGTAGACCTGCTAGAAAGCAGCCCTGAGAAGAATCTTGGAGTCCTGGTAGGCAATAAGTTAACCATGAACCAGCAATGTGCCCTTGTGGCCAAGAAGGCAAATGATATCCTGGGATATGTTAAGAAGAGTGTGGCCAGTAGGTCAAGGGAGGGTCTCCACCCCTCTATTCTGCCTTGTTGAGGCCACATCTGGAATACTGTGTCCAGTTCTAGGCTTCCCAGTTCAAGAGAGACAGGGAACTAAGGGAGAGAGTCCAGTGGAGGGCAACAAAGGTGACTGGGGGACTGGAGCCTCTTTTGAGGAAAGGTTGAGACAGCTGGGACAATTTAGCCTGGAGAAGAGAAGACTGAGAGGAGACCTTATCAATGTCTGTAGATACCTAAAGGGTGTGTGCAAGGAAGATGGAGCCAAACTCTTTTTAGTGGTGCCCAGTGACAAAACACAGGAGGTTCCATCTAAATATGAGGAGAAACTTTTTTACTCTCAGGATGTTGAAGCACTGGACCAGTCTGCCCAGGATCTCCAGAGATTGTGGAATCTTCTCTGGAGATATTCAAAACCCACCTGGATGCAATCCTGTGTAATGTGCTCTAGGCAAACCTGCTTTGTCAGGGGGATTGGACTAGATGATCTCTAGAGGTCCCTTCCAACCCCAGTGGTTCTGTGATTCAGTGGAATTAATTCAACTGAACAGCTTCAGAAAAATCCACACGACTTCCCTGAGAAAACAGACTAAAGAGGTTAAGATTCTCCAGTTAGAAAAGAGGCAAATAAGGAAGGAAATACAGAGATCTCTAAAATCATAGGATAACATGGAGAGGGTGACTAGCAGATGGTTGTTCACTGTTCCTCCAAAGAAAGGGTGGGAGTGGACATGCGATGAAATACATTTGAGCAATACATTTGAGACAAATGGTATAATTAGGTGATGCATGGTTAAACTGTGGAGGTTGGAAGTGGTTTTGGACCTGTGCTCCTGATCTTTGGAAATGTCAGTGGTAGAGAGCTGTGACTTGCATGTTTTTGAGGGCTCACATTTTTCACCATGTGGAGCAGAGCAGCGTCAGCAGAGTGCTGGGGGTGGCCACATCAGGATCTCCCTGTCCTTCAGCTCTGGAGAGTGGGAAAACAGGCTCCCCTGACTGATCCCCAAGTTAGTGTCTGCTGTTTTAAGATTGTTCTGTAGCAGAGAGAGGTGAGGAACTTGAGAGGTCTCCTTGACCCTTGGATAATGAGTGCTGTCTAGGGAAGTAAAGGGTTAGATGTGGGGTCAAAAGCAAGAGAAAGCACTTTTTGTTAATAACCTCCATTAAGCCTGGGAGAGGAAGCAAAGCAGTCTTCCCGAGGAACTTTTGAGTCATACATTTGTCAATGCTGGGAAGGACAGATTCACTCTTTTTTCAAGAACATATCTGTAGCTGAGTTTTTCCCAGACCCAAGTTTCCATGCTGCCCTTCACCACAGTCCTTGGGTCGCGAGCCAGGCCAGTGCAGCTGTGCCTTTTGGTCAGCAATGCTGCACAAGGAACCTGCCCATGTACAAGCGAGCTACCACACTTAGTTGTTTGACTGGCTCAAAGTACCCTGGTCTACAAGAGATATGTGAGGGAGGGTTTTTAATTGAAATATTAAGTAAAACACTTTGCAGTGTGGGCACATTTTCAGTTTCTGACCTCTTACGTTAGGGTGCTTGGTCTGGGACTGCCTCATTAACTGCAATAGCTCAGCCTCTAGGATCTCCTTACTGATTGATGAGGCAGATACCACATCTTTCCTGTGTTTTTGGAGGAGAGACATACATCAGTGTTTATCCAAGGGCTGAGGTCCGCTAATATTAGACTGCATCTAATTTTCATTGTAATGCAGTAGCTCAGCAAAAGCACAGGACTTGTCACACCAGATGATTGGTGGCTTCAGAAAGTTTATTTATGAAGCAGGACATTGTGAACAAAGGTGGACATTGATAAACATACTTATTTGTTGTTTGGAAACTTCCTAGAAAAATTTTCAGATTAAGACAGTTGTCCATATATGATGAAGGCTGACAGTTTTTTCTCTGTTGGATGGTAATAGTCACTCTTCCTAATTTGCATGGAAATGCTGACGGACTTGTGTTAACAGTTACTGTTACTTTTTTGTCGCTGAAGCTGGAGAAATTAGTTTAGAAAGCTTCATCCTCACACACTGTGAGTGCAATTAATATCCTGACTTACAGATGTATTTCTGTGTGTTCACATGCATATTCTTAACAGAGGAACACAGATGGTTATTGGGGTGGGTTTTTGTATATATCTCAAATTTTGGAAAGGAAAGCAAGCACTCAAGAGCTGAAATACACTCATAAACTGGCAAAGCAGTATCTAGCAACCTTCCATAGTTATGTCTTTTCAAAACTGCTAGGAAAAAAAAGTACTTAAAGGAGCAGGTGAAAAATTATTCTCTGGAACTGCAGCAGTACCAGTAGCCAGAGAAGCAGGGCTGGGAGACAAAGGCTCTTACAGTTCATTGAGAAGAACTTTGTACTGAAGAATACAACTCACAAGTCCAAGAAAATGTTTTGGATGTACAAGGGAAAAAAAAAACCAAATCCCATGTGTATTTCTGGATGCTGTGAGAGAAGCTGCTTCCAGGGAAGGGAAACCTGCATGACTGACTGCAAAGAGGAAACCAGAAAAGGAACATGAGTCTTCCAGAGCCACAGCCCTACATGGAAGGGGAGCAGAAAAGGACCTAGCCGAAATGAAAAAACTGCAAAATGAGATCCAGGGCTATGCCATGTCTGCAGGGACACAGGACCAGGCTCAAGTGCCACATCTGTCTGAGCCATTAACATTAGAAACTGTTCAAATTCACCTTTATCACAGATTAGGGGGTTCATTCGCAGCAGCTGGTAGTCTTGTGGAGGATGGCAGCACCAGTTGTGCCCATCCATAAGATCGTTGAGGTGCTTCATCATTTCAGGTGTCCCCAGATCTTAATGGTACCCTTAAATGGCAAATTGCCTTCCTGCAGAGTGTGTGGCTGGAGGTATCAAGGATGGGGTACTGCAGTGACAAGGTACACAAGTGGCTATGTAGTCATATATACTAGATGTGAATTCAACTTTATCACCCAAAGAAGAGCAGGCCTGCTCTCAACTTTTCTTTTTGAACCATGACTGTGTTTTTTTCAAAGCATAATATTTGTGCATTTATATTTAAATTAGTGCCCTCTCCACTACCAAATAAAACTCAGAGCTGAATAAGACCCATTAGAAATATGAGATATGTAAATAAAAGAAGGTCTACTTCAAGCAGATGGCATCTCTTGTTGGTCAGGAAGCAAAGAAGCAGCATCTGACTATGGGGTTCACTGTGTTAGTGAAGGCAAAGGAAGGAATTTTAAAAACAGTCTTCTAGTTTTTAGATAATTACTTTTTTCATCATCATTATTTTCCAAGAGTTGTTGAAAGTGGGGTCCTGCTTCTGATTCAACTGTGATACACATTTTGTCCTAGAATATTTTCTTGCAGCTGGTTCCATGGCAGTAAATCTTCACTTCAAACAAAGTGTGTTTCATGGTGAAAGTCCCAAGAATGTCCAAAACCTGTTAGGAGTAAAATGCTGAATTTTTAAAAATATTTCTTTCTGTTTCTTCCTGTTTGGTGCCTATAAGAGAAATTAACCACAAAATTTCAATTATACATGCTGACTGGGATACCTAAACTCTACGAAGAAAACATAACCAAATTTTCACTTTGTACTAAAAGCTGAAAAGATATATAATAAATTTACATGTTCTAATCAACCTATTTATATTTTACAGATATACTAAAGGCTAATTAAGATATGATGTTAGCTGAGAAACTTAATAACTTAAATTATTAACACTCCTGTTTAGATGCATAATTTATATAGAAATGGAAAAAGTAATTTAGTAATGAAGTTTAAATTTTAACTGCAGGGTGTGTGTGTGTATATGCTTTGTTGCTATCCATTTTAAAAAGAAGCTTTGATAACTGTGATTAATCCATGGCCTTGCGTTAAAGCTTTTTTCAAATTTAATGTTTTTGCAAACAGTTAATAAATTACATGAATTGAGAGAGAGGCAGAGAATCACACAAGGCGCAATATAACCTCACCATCCCGGAGAGACAGATTAGGATTTCTAAACTCAACAACTGCAAGGATAAGAGTGAAGGGAATTAATACTGAACCTGTAAGGGGCATGCCAAAACAGAGCTGAAGGTGTAAAGTCTGCAGCGTATAAATCAAGTTTTTCTCTTGGTAGATAAACCCCAGTGCAAGAACCCCCAAATGCTGGATGCTCCAACCATCTTTGCTGCAATATTGTATGTAAATAGATGATAGGCAACATGATAGAAATGGTGTCAGACAAAACTGTGGCTTCAGTAGTAGGAAAGGAAGGCTTTGAGAGAAAAAAATAATGAAATCACTTTTTGAATGAAAATGAGACAATGAGAGCACTGATAGCAGAAGCTAATGCTTGGAGCACTTGTCACTTTGCAACTTAATTCCTGAAAATTTCAAAAAATTTCAGGATCCTCAACAGCTGAGAAATGGATTGTAAAATTAGTATCTGCAATTTCTTTGCCACATGGCAGATGCCTGTAGATAGCTGAAGTGTCTTGTATAACAAGTTAGCTTCCCCTGTGTGGACACCTATGTATGGAGTCTCCCAGAGTAGGAATCAGCATAAGCTGGATGAAGATGAGTATAGGGTTAGTGAAAGGCTTAAATTTGGGAGGAATTGCAGCAGGCTGTAGCAACTCGTCAAGGCAGGAGCAGAGGTGCACTGGCCCAGGGCTTTCAGCACAAGCAGCAGCTGAAGTCAAAGCTACGCCTAATGCCATCCTGAGGTTTGCAGAAAGTATGGCAAGTTCCTGTGCAGGTTTAGGGGAAAAAAGAAAATGAGATTGTAGGAAAATTTATTAAGAAAAGATGCAAGGTCTCATAGGGAAGTGAATGGTGATAAATGAACCTAGTATGAAAGGCAATGGAGCAAGCAGCCTGATTGCAGATCTGCAGGAAAATGACTGTTAAACAGTGTAGATTTTTAAAGCTAACTCAGAACAAAATGCAATGAGAAACTCAGTTTTAAGAAGTGATGCAGCTGACTTAACCAGTGGACACACTGCTTCCCATGCAGTACAGAAACATCAGAGTACACGGAGAGAACAGAAAGATATCAAGATGGTAGGAAACAATGGGCTTTATATGCTATATGTAAACATTTGTATAAGCCACAAATGTCCTATTTTAACAACATGATTTTCTACAGATCGGTAATGAGATGAAGTACATATTTAAAAAAAAAAAAAATGGAGCTTGAAACGAGGTGTATTTTCATTAAACTATGTCAATCCTGATGTAGACATGAGAGAGTGGCTAAATATATCCTAGTGCTCAGTGTTTTGGGAAATATCAGTGTGCATAGCCATGCAGTTGAGCATGTGGTCAGTGGGACTGTAGGGCTTGCGGCTGGGGCACTCCTGGGTGTGGCTGTAGTTGAGTTGCAGCAGGGACAGTGCTGGGGCTTTTGGTGACTGCAGAAGCACAGTCATGCACTTTATATTCATCCACAGCAAGTTCTGAAAGCTTATGGTAAAGTTTTGAGTGATCTCAGTTGTAAATCAGATTATACCCACAGAACTATATCCTTAAGGAAACACTCTTGTTTCTGTGATGAAGACGCAGGGGAGATCACTCCTTCTGATGCAGGCTTGCTATTAGAAGAACAGCTAAAGATGGTAATTTTTAATTCCCTTTTTAAAAAAAAACTCAGAACAAACCTTTTTGTTTTGTTTTGTTTGTGGTTTGGCTTTGTTACATCAAAGAGATTATCTTGAGCAATGCAGATGTACTTTGAATAGATTTTCAGCATTACTGCAAAATTTGGGGATTCAGAAAATGCAGGATTCTGAAAATTACATAGGACTGTAGTTTATAGGACTGACTGTTAATTGGTCTTCTTCAAGGACTGGGTGTTCTGCCTTGTAGGCTGAAAATCAAAGCCATGCTATGATTATAGCTGGAAAACTACACATGGAAGTTTAAAAGCTTTAATAATTTTAACTTCATCAATAAGGCCCTCCAAACTGAGGAGCAATCCTGATTTCAAACTAAAACATAATTGTTATAAAAAGATTTCATTCTAATAAGAAGAGCATATTTTCTTGAAAATAAACATTTTTAAAAGTAGACTCTCCAATAAATATCATTTAAAATGGAATTTGTTCATTTTCCCACTGATAATCTTCATATGTTGAATGTTCATTGAGCTCACACTCTGTAATATATTTCCAATGCACTTGAAAAATCTGTTACAACAAAACTAATAGTACTTGACTCATTCTTTAATTTTATTTTTAGACATTTAAACATGGGACTTCATAAATGCCAATTACTCAGAATTTCTCTTGCCTTCTAGAACTCACACCAAGCATCTAAAGAAATGTTTCCAGTAGAGAAATTGACAAAAATAAGTCGAGCAATTTATAGGGCAATTTTTGGAAATTTAGAATTTTTTTCACAAATTATATTCTATGGCCCATTCTTATTAATAGGAAGTTAAAATCTATAGGCCATTTACCCATTGCTCAAACAGAATGTAGCCCCATATTTATTTTGTTTCTTTTTAAACAGTGGCTGCACATAACTCTTTGAAATGAAGGTCCAATGCTAAATGTATACAGCTAAAAATGCTCTGTTTGACCCCCCTGTAATATAATCAAGAAAGCAAAAAGGAATAGTCTGACCCTTGATGAAAAATAAAGGAAAGCGTGGAAATGAAAAAAGGGCAGGATCACACTTGGGATTAAATTAATGGTTTTAAAATAAAATTATTTTTCCAATGCCTTGTCTGACCTGTCTCCAATCAGAAATATATATGGGGTTAAAATTTTTTTTTTCTTCTTCATGACTTGCTGCCTAGACTGTTGGTAGTTGTAAAATATGATGATAGATATAGTGTTTGGAGATGTATTGGAGGAAACTTAATCTCCTTTATCTAGTCTTTTGGGTATTTACACCATAATCTCCACTTTGCAGTAGACATGGATACCAACTCCATTAGGTGTTAACTGGGAGGAGGAAGGAAGTCAGCCAAGCTTCCATCTTGCACTAAGTCAGGGATTTCTAATTATTT
>JANHGN010012798.1:114890-133956 GCA_024605025.1 Megaceryle maxima
TTCACATGACTGTTTTTGGGTAAGTGTTTTTTTTTTTGGTTGGTTGGTTGGTTTGGGGGGTTTTTTTTGTTTTTTTTTTTTTGTTTGTTTGTTTGTTTTTTGTTTGTTTTTTTTTGTTTTTTTGTTTTATTCCTTTCCTCCCCTTAGCAGCTGAAGGTCACATCTCAAAGTCTCTGCTCCAAGTGGAGGTGGTTCCTGTGGCTCCTGCCTTAAGTCTCATATCTAGGCTTGATTTGGTATTTGAAGGTGTGCTGTTCTGGTGGACATTGTCCTGTTGTAAATGGGTATTTCAAAAGAGAAGAGCAAATACATGACTAAAATTAAATAGTTGAACCACTTTAACTGAAGGAGGAAAAGAGAAACTTAAACTAATAGCTGCAAAAAGCTATGCATCTTGGAAACTAGAAGCTCCTGGTCATGCTGCAGAGATGTCCCTAATGACATGAATGACCTCAGGGATCTAAGCAGAGCTATCTGTGCAGTGGCATTCTCTCTATGGATAAGTTGTCCCTGTCCCTCAAGGAAAGGTCTTGTGCTGACCTTGAAGGTAGCCTGATGGCTGAGGGCTGTTGTGTACACAGGGTGTTGCTTAATATCTAAGGCAGGGAAACAAAATTTCTAGAAGGCCTGATAGGCAGCAAATATGGTCAGAATGAAAGTTAAAAAGCTGGTTTTATCTAGTAAATAGCAAAATTGAAAGCTTTGCTGTGTGTTGGCCAGCATGCTTGTGCAGAAAGTCGATGAAGGGACCTGCTGTTTGGTGAGACTGTCCTGGGCTGACTTCACTTTCCATGCTGGAATTGAAGGTTTCCCCACCTATTTCTGGTCTTTCTTGTACCTTTGCAATATCTATATCCCTTTTCTCCTCACCCTTAAACAACTTTCAACATTTTCATTGCATGTCTAACTTAATGAGAAACTTTGGATGTGCCTGGAGCTGTATCCAAGGCTGCGCTCAGATGTTGAAATCGCTGCCTGAAAATTGGCTTCCCAGGTAATAACCTAGAGCTCAGTGTATGAAGTGTAGCATGTTGTAGATTTTCTCTCAGTGCAATTTCTTTGAAGAAATAGATCACTACTGTGTTTTGTATGGGGAGAAAGAGTGTTTTGCTGTTAAAAGTGACCCATAAAGATAACAGTTCTAGAATTTAGCACTTTAGCTTTGCAGGTCGTTTTTAATAGCTTTAAAAAAATTATAAAGGCTTTCTCATTATAAGGATCTCTGGATTACTTATCTAAATTATGAGTGAGGTGGATGTTATCCTTCAAAGGATAAGCGTTCTGCTTGCTGTGTTCTCAGACAAAGTATTTTCCAACAACATGGTCTTCAGTGTTTGCCCATTTTTGCACTATAATGAGATGTATGCCACTACAAAACTGCATTAAAAGACTTTTTAATGCAGTCGGGAGCCACAGCTAACAGGCTTTCTATCAATGTAAGTGCCATAGCTCAAACTGATAAAGAGCTAAATCCCTAACAAGCTCTAAGCTACAGCATGGAAATAGAAAGTAGACTTTCTCCGTGCATGTTTTAAGTACCTCATTAGTTCTCAATACATCTACATGAGCTGAAAGGAATTGATATCATTACTATGTATATAAATGTGGCAAACTTCTTCATTTTTGCAACTTAGCTCTATTCAATTAACCAGCTGGTTAAAATAGATGCCTCTTCAATTAATTGCAGAGGTGAGAATGTGAAAGGGAATATATGCATGTGTTAGGATCTAGAACACAGAGATGCTGAGTCTCACCCTAATCTCAGTTAGGGCATTCAGGGATTTTGAGAAATCTACTCTCCATGGAAAGTAGTAGGGGCTATTTGCTGCTGAAGTAGAAGAGCAGTTGTGCCCTACTATTTCAGATAAACTTGTGACACTTTCAATGATGCTGAAGGATCTCTTCTATATTATTTATAGCATTATGACAGTAAGGTTTTTTCACAAAACTTGTCTGAAAGATAGGCTTTGAGGAGTGGGAGAGGCTCACAGCACCTGTAGCTCTCTACAGTGCTTATATCTGTACTGGTGTGTTTAAACTTGTTTGCTTTGGTGGGTCGTTCTAATGCACCTGTAGCCCGGGTGGAAGACTGTTGCTGAGTTGAGATCTTTGTTGTGTATAGGGTATGTGTAATGAATGGGCCTTGTGTACAATCTCTGCTCAAAGGTGAATTTCCTTTTCTTTATCTCAGTGCTACACAATAGTAAATTTGTAGTCTGCATTTCACAAGCTTCTTGGACACAAGGTGGTTCCCTTCTAAATGCCTGCGAAATGGTCCCGGTGTCCTTGGTAGTCTCTTAAAGCAATTACAATAAATGCCTCTCCATTCACTGCGTCTCTGAAGTGCAGCAGTTTCTGCAGCCCAAGTGCTTAGATACTTGCTTTCCCTTTCAGAACAGCCCAGCAAGAGGTGCAGGTTGGCCTTAGGTGTGCAACAGGATATGTCAGAGGTGCAGGAGACTTCTTTTCATGCGCTCTCAGCCATGAGCAGAGCTGCTGCTCTGCCTTGAAAATGGCAATGACTTCTGTGTAAATCATACTGGTGATGGAGCTCTGGACTGTGAAAACACAAACACAGATATCTAGGAAAAGGCAAGCCCTAGAGAAAAAATAGAGACGAAAAGAAAAGAATGTTTAAAGGGAAAATATGTAATAGTGCAATTTCTGTGATAATGGAATAATTGTGAAAAGGCTGGAAAGCCCATAGTGATGCATGTCGAATACATTTTTGTAGAAGATCTGTAAATAAAATGTAGCTCTGACCAAATAAGGAGAGTTTTAATAGTCCTTGAGGCTTTAGTTGTTATATGATGCTCATTGGTGAAAAATGAGCCATAAGGATGGAATAACCAACACAGTGGTTTTATCTTTACCTGAAGGAGTTCTTAAGCTTACCTAGCCATTACATATTGCTGGCTAAGGTTATCCTTAGGCAAAGATCTCCTTGTCTGCAGTAAAAGCTTTGCCATGCTCAGAATTATGAGATTTAGTTTTGTGGTTGTTTGCTTCCTCCAATATTCCTGACAAACTGTTTTCCCCTCTTTAGAGCTCATGACTTCTAAGAACTTTTTGAACAAAGTGATTAGTTCAGTTAGTTACACTACATAAAACATATTTTATTTACATAAAATATATATGCTGCAATATTTGCAGCATGCCTTGCTACTGCCTCTTCAGTAATAAAAGAGCATGGCCTTGTTCTATTAATCTTTGCTTTTGGAGGGCATAAGGTTATTTGTTTTGTGAGTAGTTTCTGTGTGCAACTTCACTCATAAACCAGATGTTAACACAAGACTCTACATGCTTGTGATCATTAGACAATATTAAAAGCTATCACTCAATCACCATTTGAGAACAAGAACATTGGGTGTTCTGCTACCTGCAAAGCAATAAAATTATTGTCTGACACATTTACAATCTCAGAACTAACAATCTGGTTTAACATGGATTAAAGTGTGTTGTTGCAATACAGTGTCTTGCTGAGCTGTTCATATATAACATTTGCATTAGATAATTTAATTTAAATACATAGAGAGCACAGTTGTAAGTCTTATAAATAGGAAACTGAATAAGATAATGTTCAGATAGGTAATTCTGTAAATAATCATGTCATTCTGATATTTATGTTTTGGTTTTTTTACCTCTTTGCTATTAACCTTTACTATTTTTTGCCAAAGGAACTACAAAAGGCTGGATATTTGCAAACACTTGAGAACTATATTTTTCTTTTATTTAGCCGTTCTTTTTAACACAGAAACAGTATCAGCATATTTTCCAGTTTCCAGAGGGTTTTGAAAAGAATGATAGGAAACTGTAAAACTCCTGAAAGGACTTTACTTTGACTGAAGACTTTTATATATAAAGAGATCAATTTTCTGATAAGATTTTCTAGAATGAAGGACATTTTGTAATTTTAACAAACATGAATACCAAAACTAGGGATGGCTACTTGGGACCTGAAGTCCCATACAAACTTCATTTTAGTCTAGAAAAAAAATTCCTAGTGCATTTATGGCCTTTGGATCTGGTCCTTTAATGTGTCTGGTAAGGTAATAGTTGAAATAGGTAATGGTTGAAATAGTTTCTAGTGCTCTTAACTGTTCTCTGAATTTTGCAATGCTGCCAGTTTCTGTAGAAGGGCATTAACTTTCTAGCCAGCCATTTTGGGGGGAAGGTGGAATATCTTTCAGCATTGGCAGCAATTATATATTATACCTCCCCCAATATCTATTCCAACCTAACTTTGGTAACAAGAAGCAAAATCTGGTTACCACGATTACACAATGACAAATAACTTTTGTATCATCTGCTGTTTTCGTTGTGGTAAATCAGTGTTCAGATGGCATGACTTGCACAAAGAGGATGTATTCTTGGTTAAAAAAAAAAACTTTTTATGAAGGTGCCTAGCCTGGGAGCTGTGCTGGGTCTTGTGGCAGGCTGTGTTTTCACAGATAGTGCTCTCAAGGCAGCCTTCCCCTCACCCCTGTGTGATGGACTTGAGGAAGGTGTGACTGTGACAGAGATGTTAGATCACTTTGGAAGGTTTGTGCATATGTTACCCTGGTGTATGAAACCAGTGCTGGTACTCTGATATGTCAAGAAAATGTACTCTTTTTAACCTAATACCAGTGATAATGCTCCATAAGGCAATAAAACTCCAAAAACATTAATTTCAATTGCCTGAATACAGTGGTTTCATCAGAAATTCATCGGCTTATTCATTTAGGAACAGAATTGGAAGACTACAGAGGTCAATAGGAAGGTAAACTTTCTTGAGTATCCTTCTGTCGTGTCAGGGCTTCCCTTTTATCCGCAAACCCCCTGAGAAGTCCCTGTGTGAGTTCAAAGCAAAATTCATGTGTGGTTCTGTGGGTTTTAGTTCCAGGCATAGGCTCCACAGTTGCTTTTGGCCAAAGTAGCTTTATCTTAATTTGCTTTATGCCCACTGACAGGAGTTAAGGATGGTGGCCAGATCAGATTTGCTTCAGAGTCTACATTTCCTCTGCCCATGCAAGGTGCAGAGCATTTCCTGTACCATCTCTTACTCTCCTTAGAGCCAGAAGAGTTTGCCAAAACCTTGCCTCCAGTGCTGTGCTTGGCTTTGCAGGATGTGCCATTTCCAGCACTTTGAGCGCTGTCTGCATCTTAAACCATGACAATCCTCTAAGGCTCATGCTGAGCTCATCTCCTTTAGCTGGTGGATGTTTTAACCATACAAGCAAGTAGTCAGTCTAATTGAAATATATTTCATTCAGCTGCAAATATGTACAGACAATCAGTAAGTAGTTAGTCACAGAAATAAGGAATACAGGATAACTTGGGATAAACCAAGAACATACTTAGAAGTGGTGAAATGCCCAGGGAAGCATGGTATGAACAGATATCTGATACAATACTTTTTTCTTACAGATATTTGCCTTGTGAATTACCCAGACAAGTTTGGGGCTTTTGGGGGGGGGAGACACAGGATGACTTTTTGGTGGTTTTTTGGTTGGTTGGTTTTGTTGTTGGGTTTGTGATGGTGGTGGTTGGGGGGATTTGTTTGGTTTGTGGGTTTGTTTTGTTGGTGGTTTTATTTTGTGGGTTTGTTTTGTTGGTTGCTGGGTGAGTTTAATGTTTTCTAACAAGGAGGGCTCTTGACAAGGAGGTGGATTGTATTGCAAGTCGAGGTTCTGGACAGCTGCCATGCAAAGTGGTTTAGACAGAAAGGCTTCGAGTAAGTGCTACAGTAGTTGCAAATTGGCAGATCTTCTGTGCATAGATGCCAAATAGCCAATTCCCCCTTCTCAATGTTGAATAATGAACATTGTTTCTAAATTCTTATAAGAATAAACCCCATTAAGATGCTTGAAATGTAAATACTTCCTCTTAGTATTAAAACAAATTAAAATCATTACTTTATTATTAGGTCTGTTTAATAAAAACATCTATTTACATTATTTAAGACATTCTCTAAAATTCTACAATATTAATTTTATGGCTAACTTCCCAAAGAACTCTATCAGGTTTCCTCCATTAACGCAACATTATGGACTTTTAATAGACTTCTTGGCTACAGCAATTTTTATTGACCTAGTTAGTAAATGAAATAATGTTAGTCCCAGTGTCTTCAAAATATGTTAAATAATATTTTTTTTATATTTTTATTCCTCTTTTGCAACAACTTTTACCATTCCCAATCAGTTGTGTGCATGCATTGGGTGAATTGGAGTTATGATTTATTTTTGCTTATGTCTTTCTGGACACCTCAGATAATGATTTTTGGTCTCTACATAACCTTATTTTTTGAGTAAGGCAGAAAAATCAATTCTTACATGATCTTAACCACCAGCTGGTTCCATACAAATAAATCTCAGGATAAGATGTTGTCCTGGTTTGAGTTAATTTTTTTAATAATACTTTTTCTGCTCAATCAGATTGAATAAATATAGCCAAGTTTCCTACCTAGAAGATTATTTGTGGTTGATTTTTTTTTTCCAAATTATGCATGCAACTGACTGTGAGAGTTTGTATCTTGCTTCTAGATTTGATAATTTTTTTTTTCCTCTAGCTTTAGACAGTGATTACTCTGAGCTTCATAAGGAACTGCATTGTGTTGTTGCCCATGACTCATAGGCAGACCTAATCCTTTTCAAAGAGTTCAGGTCTGGACTGCTCTGACAGCCCAAGCTCCTGCTCAGTCTGCGGATCTTAGCTGGTATCTCAGTGTGATGTTCCAAGCAAAGAATTGTGACTGACAGTATCCTAAATTCAGTATGAAAACATAAAATTCTTCTGGTCATGGGATTTTTGTATTTATATGGCACAGGCATTGGATATGTATGACATTTGCATGCTCTTTAAAGCACTGTGCCATTAAATAGTCAATCCAGTGGCCACTAACAAGAATTTTATTTGAAGAGTTAAAGCAAAACAAATAAATGATATTTGAGTGTTAGTAGTTAACAGACGTTTATTTAAATGCCAAGTTAGGTTACAGATGAATAATGTAACTTTTTTCCAAGGGCTATTTCCTATAAACCAGCACTGTCCTGTCTTCAACTCAAAGACAGTTTATTTATGTTTGAGTTGTTTTTTAGTGCATCCATTCATATTGCATTTCATATTCTAGACTGTCATGTTGATATGAATATGACCCAGTAGCACATCATAGAGCATTTGTGTAATGCATGCACTCTGTAATGACCCATCATCTTCCAAGCTGAGCATAAAATAAGTATCTGACCTACAATGCTTAAGAGTTATTTACTTGCTTATCTGAGTTGGCTACCCATAGGTGATAATGCCAAGATGTCTAAAGCATAAGCTGTTAAAATGAAATGCCCAAGTTCAAATGCTAGAAGGAGGCAGACAGGGAAGCGAATCAATATTGCTACCAATCCTTTGCACACTGTTTCATTTGGGTGCACTGGATACTTACATTTACTGCTTTCCATAGCTGACATCAGAGAGATGGATGTTTAGCTACCATACAGAGTCCCACCACTAATTCAGTAAGTGACTTGGGCTTTTTCTGTGTGCCCTCTTGAGGGCCTTTAAATTACCTTTAGGTTATTTACTGAGTTTCTGCATAAGAATCAAGCTCATTTCTGGCCACTGAATGCCCAGATGTGCCAGAGTGACTGATTCCATGTTGTGGGAGCTAGTGGGTTAGGTCTTGATCTTATAAACACTTGCTACTTAATTTAACTTTATTCCTAGGCACATAGTCCCTTCCATTTCTTTTCATTTACAGCTTTATTGGATCTGTCTTATGAATGCTAAGCACAGCATTTATGTTTGGGTATTCTGAGGTTTGCCAGACCACATGTACAGGCATTGTAGTTAAATCCTGTTTTGATATACCAGGATCTTCTTGGGTGTGGGCTGGCAGAGACTATAGATGATGGGCAAGGAAAAAAAGCTGAGTATGGAAAGGAGACTTAAATGTGTCACTGCTGTCATTCTCGGTTTGAAAATGCCACTGTGGAAGCTATATGTGAGCACTAGACCTTGCTAGTCTGAAAGCCTAAAGGTTGTGCAGTCTTGTTAGTGGAGGTTGACAGAGGTATGTTTATTTTCAGCACTGTTCTCACACTGACAACTTCAGAGTGAAATGGATTCACAAATATGTATGCTTGGTGATTTCAAGTAGTACTATCATCACTTTCGCCACTTAGTTCAGAGCTGAGTAAACTCTAGCCAACACGTCTGTGCCAGTTTGCCACTCACATATCATAGCTTCAGGCTCAAGAGCTAAATTTGAGCTTGTTTAACATTTGTTTATTAGTATTTTAAAAACAGCATAGCATAGCACAGTCATGTTTGACTTTCCAAAATATTAAACAGTATGGTGATAGTAGTGCATCACTTCAGTGTGTGCTAAAAGCTGTTCAGGTAGCAGGGTACTTTTAGGGCTCATATTCTATATGCTGTACATAAAATATGTGGAACCCATATGATAAATCTAAATTATATGTAGTAGTATATATCTAGTATGTACTATGGGGATGTTGGCTCAACTATACATTTGGGCAAATAGTTTTGATGCAGTTTTTGTGATGTAGATAAGTAATTCCTTGTGCACATGTGTATTGATTGCATGGGTTCATGTAGATGTCTGTCCCAGTTGTTAATCAGTGGTTATCAGACTACAAAACAGTAGGTTCCCTTTTGACCCTTGTGTCTGTAAATCAGCCTAACAGGGCAATAGAGGCATCTCAAGCAACAGAGTTAAAGGACATTTTCATAGACATAGTCTCAGGTGTCTTTGTACATACTTAAAGCGAAATGACCGTGCTCAGAACAAGTCCTTCAGTCTTTTGAGCATTGCTCCTTATTTCCAAAACCAGTGACTCGTTTCAGCAATGCATACAGCCCCTTTTTTTGCTTGCTGTCTTTTTGCAGACTCTGCAAGCACCCTGTGCTGCTTTGTACCTAATCTTTCTGCTCTAGTATAGGAACCTTTGCTGCTGTTTCTACCATCTGGAGTAGCCTCCATGTATCTTTCAGCCTCATCAACTCTCCATCTTTTCAACTTTTTTTAAGTAGGTTTTCTCATCTGCATATGCCTCTTAATTTTTTTCTCACTCTTTTGTTGGCCTTATGTCTCAGTGCTTTAATTTATTCATCATACAGTGTCTTTACACCACTGGTTTCTTTAATTTATACTGTGTACTGCCTGCATCCACTGTTGCTTGTATTTAATTCTGTTCAGTGTTTGGGAATACAGTTGGTATGAAAGACAGCATATGATATAAAGTTGTATTATATTGTACAGAGATACAGCAGCATCTGCTGCTATACATATAAATATACCAACTTCACAAAGATTCAATAAACAAAGTAATTTAGGCTAATTTAAAACAGGAAAAAAAAATCTGTAGTAAGAGGCATAGAATTAACTTCAAAATGAAGCTTAAAACATTTATGAATAGGGGTTAATCTCCAGCACAAGGTTTATTAACTCTTGTCTTTAATATAAATATAAATTTATGCATGCCTCTGTATTTGTGTGTGTATATATGTTGTATGTAATGCAGAATTGTTAAAATCTCTATTCTTGGAGCTGTATGATCAAAGGAAGCTACTGCTTTCTTTTTTTCTTCCTTTTGGTTCATGTTTTTTGACAATTTTGAAAACTTGAGCTCTAACCAGGAGAGCTTTGCATCTGGCTGTCCTGGCTCATAGGAGTGCAGGCTTCCCTTTACATCTGCAGCTGTGTGCTTGTGTGCTGGCAGTTTGCTGTGGGCACAACACCTGAGCTACTCTGAACCAAAGCTACTCTCTTTGCAGGTAATCTGAAGTCATCAAGTTAGAAGACAGATTTGAGAAATGTATCTCATAAAACAAATTCCTCTGGCTTTGTACAAGTCAGAATTAATTTTAAAATTTGACTTTCTTTTTCCCCCCAGAATTCTGGTGAGTCAAGTAAGATGGCTGATACTGCTCTGATCTCCCAGTTATACATTCTTGGGACTCAGAATTTCCATCTTTTAAAACCTCTGAAAGCTTGGAAGTGTTTCAACACCTGCAGGATTGCACAATGTGTGAATGCTTGACTTCAGTCTAGTAGGGTACCTTCTGCTAGCAGGGAGATCTGCAGGGCTCTGTAGACTTTCTGGGACCAATCCATGCCCCAAAGTTGAGGCAATCAATATTTAAGTGTTCAGCTGGCAAAAGCAGTTGAATGTGGTTTGTGCTAGGGACTGGCAGTAGGATTCTCTCTCAACTCTCTCCCACAATGGCAATCCCAAAGGCTTATGGGTGTGCCTAAACATTATTTTAATGATATAACCAGTATGCATTGATTCTGGTGTTTTTCACTTATTTAATTTGGCATTGTCTAAGGTGTTGCTGTTAGAACTTCATGAGCTGAACTAGAATAACAAGAGACAACTATTTAAAGGAAATAATTTAAACATGAGATTGTTGGTAATAAAAAGTTCATCTGCACAACAATATTCCATTTGCTGTTGTATTTGATTACTAATGAATACAGAGTATTCATCCTAGCAACAAGCAGAAAAGGGGAGGAAAAAAGTTTTGCATTAAATCAACTAAATGATGAAGTGAGTCAGCTGTTTTGGTGTTCAGAATGCAAAACGTACAGCTCATAACCATAAAATTTACTGTACCTTTTATAAACATATTTTGATTGTAAATGTGTGTGAGATATAAAAATGCTTAGTTTTTAGGTTGAGTTGGACAGCTAATTTTTTTAAACCTGTGACATTAATGGCTGGAACTGTAATGCCCCTGTTATTCAATCTTGAAAAAGTTTGCTTACAGTTCACTTCTAATGGCTCTTTTATACCATTATCAAATGACTGATAGTAATTGCAAGCATTTTAGCAGCTTTCAGATCTGTTATATTTTTAATTAAATTGGCTGTGAATTGTGTAAGTAGCAAAGATTGACAAACCAGCACTCAGTGCAGCATCCCTGTCACAGGACATTCACGGTCTTCATTTCTTTAAACACTTTATGGTTCTTTCAATCTGCGTCAGATACTGACTTGGAATAGCAAGTAAACTTCTCTGGAGAGCAGGATGGGATATTGCAGCAATACCCCTGAGCTCCTTTGATGGAAGCAGTCTGGTTTAGAGTGCATGGAGCTGTCTGACCTGCATGCTGCCAGCGGAGGCATTGATGGCTGTGGGTTTGTGGAAAATGTGGTCTCTGCTTAAGGGCAGAGGACTTGTGTGTAGCATGCATGTGCAGGCTGCTAACACCATGCCCTACTTTCCAGCTGGAAGATGTCAGTAAGGTCCCTTGAGCTTACTGTCAATGTGTTATTGCAACAGCATCCACAGTCCCCTCTGCAGGTGTCCCTTAACCACCTGTAGACTGGTGCTGTGCCAGCTGCTTGCTTGCAGAAAGGGGGATGAACAATTAGAGGCCTTACCCTATATTGGTTCCTGTGACACTTATTTTGAAGTAGATCCCTATGAACACTTCTTTTGCTGCTATTGCCTCTTTATAATTCTTTCTGCTAAGTTCCTCTTCCAGTTTCAAACCAGAAGAGCAACTCCGCAAACATGGGAGAATGTGGCTCTTGTGGCTCATCTCATTCAAAACTAAGACATTGCAAATCAGCCCATCATAGACTATCACAAACTAGCTCAGCCTGCCCAAAACCATGGGTGCCATCAATGGCAAATGTGGGGTTTTTTTAATTTTTTTAGACATGAGTAAATGCTAAAGAAATTAATATTTTGTATTTAAACTGTAGGTGATCTAAGGATGAGAAATGTATGGGTCAAATCTCAAAAGATCTTTAGTCTGTTCCCTGCTTGGGCAAAACCGTATCAGAGGAAAAGACCTGGGAAATGAAATACAGACTGGACGTCACCATTCTTTTCCAATATGCTGCTGTGTCACTTCCTGTGCTGTACACCTCACTTTCTAAGAACATTGTAACATTTTTCTTGAGAAAACAAATGGCTGCAGTTTTTAGGGAGGGGGGAAAAAAAAAAAAAAAAACAACACGGGGGGGGGAAACACAGAAAAATGCAGGTGCGCTATTTTCATTCTAACCTACTTTCACTGAGAACAGTAAGTAGATTTTTGTGGGCTTCAGCACAGGTGGAACTCTGTTGCCTCTCCAGCCTTCATGCCATCCTGTGAGCTGCTGAAGTTAATGCAGAGTTACATATAGATGATGCCAACTGCTGCTGGTTTGTCTTGTTGCAGAAGACAAGTCCTCTTTCAGATTAATTATTTAGGTTGCTCTCAGTTCATACTATTTTCTTCTATTCCAATGTTGTTCTCCCAATTGCCCAGGATTTCAGCTGTTACCCTGCACACTATGTACTTGTCCTGATGATGGCCGTCTTAAATCAGAGTACTGTTGATGAAGTAAGAAGAAAATACGGGATTCTGGATGAGTGCAGCTTCACTGTGTACTCAGTTTTACAAACACTTAAAGCAGTAGCTATGCTATCATGTATTATAGCTACTTGTAAGTGGGAGCTTCATGCAGCTTCTTTACAGTCTAGATACTTTTATTAGATCAAACCATCCATGTTGTTGAATTATGTCCACTGCTGCATCTGAACATCCTCATGTGTTTCTGTCAACCCTTCTTTCCCTTTCAGGGTGGACCTACACTCATTTCTTCATTTCTGTTCACCTGGACACTTGCTTTTTGAGCTTCTGCTGTTACTTGGACCTTCTATATGATGTCACTTGGCACCCACAGTTTGCTTGGGGGTTTGATCAAAGAACCATAATATTTTACCTGTATGCTTAGCAGGCACCTGAACAACTTCTTGGCTTGCTTTAGGGTAGATGGTGGGATAAAAGGTACTTGTTGCCCATTGGTATGCTCTGCAGTGGCTTAGCCCGGGATGAACAACACTGGAGGAAAGCTCTTCAAAGAGCTACAGTCTCTCAGCTTTTAAGTATCACCTGTCAACCCCAGACCTGGCTCAGAAGAGCAGAGAAAATTCAGGCATATGCAAACTTCTATGTATTTGAAGAATAGAGACATTTGAATCTGAATTCATCCTATATGAAGGCTGGTTTCAGCTGATGGGGTCAGACCACTCCCTATTTTAGAAGGGTGGCAGTTTGCGCTTAAATGGATTAGCAGCTATCTATATCCTCTTGTTAGCACTGCAATTACAAATTAGTATAACATAAAAACTTGGTATAGTTGTGCTGGAAATGAAAAATATCTCTTTATATTGCACACTTCACAGCCACATTAGACTTTCAGAGCAATGTGGCAATGATTACTTTTTGCTGAGGGGGAGAGAAAAAGATAAATTACTTCTAAATCACCACATGACTCAGCCTGCAAGCTCTAAGTTTATTTGCAAGACATTTATCTCCTTGTATACTCACCAGGAAAAAAATTATCATTTAATTAATAAGCTTAATAGCCTGAGGTATTCTGATCAATAAAAAAAATAGTATGGCCTGATGTAATGAAATATTGAGTTGTCTGTAGACAAACCCATGATTTTCTTTAAAACTGATCATGCTCCTGCCTAGTTAGTTAGGGGAGGCTGCATGGTAAGATGCATTGCTCTGCTGAAAATCAAACTGATAGGCCAGCCTGAACAAAAAAAAAATAATAAAAAAAAAAGGCAGCTCCTTGTGCCTAGGAACAATTTCCCCTTTGTTTTCTCTGTGTGACCTTTTAAGCTCAACCCCCCCCCTCGCTGGCACTGAAATGCTGAATGAGCTTCCAGTGAAGCCAATGGGTGTTTTTCCACTGACTGCAGCAGACCCCAGCTGGGTCAAATTCTGCCACTGATGAAGCCCTGACTCACTGCCTGTGCCTGTTGTGACATAGATCAAAGCTCTGTTACAGCTCTGCAAATCCAGAGTTACCAGGCTGGCTCCAGGGCTTATCCTGGATAATGCAGAATAACCAACAGCAAGATGTGCCCCGATTCCCTGTTACCAGGGGCTCAAATGTGAACAGCAGCAGCTGCCTGGCAGGACTATGTTTGTTTGCTTTATCTGCAGCTCTGTGATGAGCCCTGTTATGATTTCACTCTTTTTCCAAAGCAGACAAGGACTAATCTAATGCAGAAGTGCTTTCTGGGGGAAATATGCAAATGTGGTGTTGTCTTGTCGGTTGCTGTGGGTTTTTTTTATTCAATATGTACTAAAAAAATCATCCTTAAAGAAAAGACCTAGGTGTACTTTGTAAGTATAGAGAAACAGCAGGCATTTTTCATCTTGGTTTGCATGGCAGCTTTACAGTGGCAGATAGAAATAGAAGCAATATACCTCTTCTCACAGACAAGTGCATCAAATTAGCTCCACATGTCATTTCTGACATCAGTGTTAACTGGCACACAAGTTTTAATTCTAATATGCTTTTGAAACAGTCCGCTGGAGGAAATGGTCCTGTGGACACCATGACGTGATTGTGAATTGGTGCTTCTCAGTTTATGCTTCCTGCACTGGAAATCCCAGATCCCTCTCATGGTTGTCCTCTCATCATTGTTGGATTAGGTATCTCCTTCAGTGATGCTGGGAATCAGATTAAGTGGAAAGTGAGATAAAGAGAACATAATCAAGTAGAGGAGGCAGGAGACCAGCATGGATGAGCAAGTCGCTAATGGAAAAACTCATGTGGAAGAAAACAGTTCACAGTTTGTGGAAAAAAGGGCTGGTCTCGAGAGAATTATAGGAACATTGTCAGGGTATGTAGGGGTGCAATGAGGAAGGCCAAGGCCGTCTTGGAATTAACTCTGACCAAGGAAGTAAAGGAGAACAAGAAGAGCTTTTTCAAATACATCAGTGATAAAAGGAAGACTAGGGAAAATGTGGGCCCACTGCTGATTGATGCAGAAGACTGGGTGACAGAGAATGCAGAGAAGGCGGAGTTACTGAATGCCTTCTGTGCTTCAGTCTCCACTGCTAAGACCAGCCCTCAGACTCTGGAAGTAAGAGGAAGCCTGGAGGCAGGAAGACTCTCCAAGGGTCAGTGAGGATTGTGTTAGAAATCAGTTGCATAAACTGCACACACACAAATCTATGGGCCCTGATCTACCACTTTCCATCACTTTTGAAAGATCATGGAGAGTGGGAGAGGTTCCTGAGGACTGGAGGAAAGCCAATGTTACTCCAGATTCCAAAAAGGGCAAGAAGGAAGACCCTGGAAATAAGACCAGTCAGCCTCACCTCCATCCCTGAAAAGGTGATGGAGCAGCTCATTCTAGAAATCATCCCTAAGCACATGGAAGAAAACAATGTTATCAAGAGTAGCCAGCATGGATTTACTAAAGGGAAGTCATGTCTGACTAAGCCTTCTGTGATGGTGTGACTGAATGGGTAGATGCAGGGAGAGCAGTGGATGTTGTCTGCAACAAGGCTTTTGACACTGCCTCCCATAATCTCCTCGTGGGTAAGGTCAGGAAGTTGGGTTAGAAGAATGAACAGTGAGATGAGTTGACAACTGGCTAAACAATAGTGCTCAGAGGGTTGTGATCAGTGGTGCAGAGTCCAGTTGGAGACCTGTAGCTAGCTGTGTTCCCTGGGGGGTCAATACTGCATCCAGTCTTAGTCAACATCTTCATCAGTGACCCAGATGAAGGGACAGAGTGTATCAGCAAGTTTGCTGCTGATACAGAACTGTTGATGATATGGAACTGGGAGGAGTAGCTGATACACCAGAAGGCTGTGCTGCCATCCAGTGAGATCTGGACAGCCTGGAGAACTGGACAAAGATGAACCTAATGAAGTTCAACAAGGGCAAGTGTAGAGTCCTACACCTGGGGAGGAATAACCCTATGCACCAGTACAGGCTAAGGGTTGACCTACTGTAAAGCAGCTCCACAGAGAAGGACCTTGGAGTCCTAATGGACAATAAGTTATCCATGGGACAATGATGTGCCCTTGCGGCCAGGAAGGCCAGTGGTATCCTGGGGTGCATAAGGAAGAATGTGTCCAGCAAGGTCAAGGAAGTTTCTCCTTGCCCTACTGAAACCACATCTGGAGTATTGTGTACAGTTCTGGTCTCCCCAGTTTGAGAGACAGGGAAATACTACAGATAACTATGAGGATGATTAAGGGGCTGGAACATCTCTCTTATGAGGAAAGGCTGAGAGACCTGGGGCTGTTTAGCCTGGAGAAGAGAAGACTGAGAGGGAATGTTTACAAATATATGAAGAGTGGGTGTCAAGTAGAAGGGGACAGTCACTTCGGTGGTGCCCTGTGATAGGATGAGGGGCAATGGTCACAAACTGGAAGACAGGAAGTTCCACCTCAACAATAGGAAAAAAAACTTCTTTACTGTGAAGGTGACAGAGGCCTGGAACAGGCTTCCCAGAGAGAGTTGGTGTAGTCTCCTTCTCCAGAGCCTTTCAAAACCTGCCAGGGTATGTTCCTGTGTGGCCTGCCTGAGGTGATCCTGCTCTGACAGGGGGATTGGACTCAGTCTCCAGAGGTCCCTTCCAACCCTTACCATTCTGTGACTCTATGATAATGGAGGATGGAAAAACACACAGAGTAAGGGAAGGATGGCCAGAATGGTGGTGTATCTCCTTTGATAGCAGGAGAATATAGCCTTTCCATGTATGTTGGCCTCAGTATAGTTGTGACTGAAAATGAGCATCTGGAGCAAAAAGGAGAACTGTCCCCACTTTACCTGGAGTCTACTTCACCTTTTTTGTTCTCATGCTATCTCTTTGAAGCTCCAAAGCGGGTGGAAATATTAGAGTAAATATTATTCATCTTATTTTTTTCACAACTTCAGTGTAATTGTGGATATGCCGGTTATGATCTACTTGTAATTTTTTCTGTGTTTATCACAATTCTGAGTTTACATACAAAGCTATCTTGTTTGGATAAATGCAAGCTCCTATCTTTTTCTGTTATTTTCATCAACAGTGATCATTATAGGTTTCCAGATCATGTGAAACCTCACCTTCTTCTGTTGTAAACTCATAATAAGGGAAGATCTGCAGACCCCAATTATTGCAGTGGATCAAGGGACACACTAGTGGAAAAAAGTGATGCATAAACACTGCAAGATGTGGTCCTTCCTTTCTGGGTGTCCTTTTACCACTTAAGCACCATGCATATTTTCTGTGCTGAGGTACAAGAATTCTATAAATAATATTATGTTCATTAGCTGTGACTGAAACATGACAATGGAAAAGTGTGGTAACAGGAAAGACCTCTGAAGATGCAAGAAAAGAAATGCTAAGAATGAAGGAACTGTTCTTTTCCTAAAATTTGTCAGAAAGTTTGATTTTGAACTACCAGATGACATTTTCAGGAAGAATTGAGTAATTTGTCATAATTTCCCCCTTGTTTTAATCCAGCTCCGCATGCAGTTTTCTGACTCACACTATGACTTAATTTTTCGTTCTGTACTGTTCTCCCTGCCATAAATATGTAAGCATTCAGATGTCTTCACTCAATCATTTTAATTAAAAGTAGGAGCCCTTGTCCTCAAATGTGGACAATGAGTAACACACAGCCAGCTATGCTTGTTAGGCTTAGAAGGTTTTTTTAATTATATATGTGCCTACTGCTCTTCAGTGCAATCCTGTTTTAGCGTTTAAGTGAGTTTAAACAGATTTTAAGCTTACACTCAGTATGAAGAGAACTTAAATGCACTGCTGAATGGGGACATGAATCAGCTTCTGATTTATTGACAAAATTGTTATCTAGAGAAAATGTTGTTCTTTCCTAGGATCTTATTAGATGAGTTGGAGATAATAGCCTTTTCCTACTGGTGCCAAAATCAGCACAAGATGTGTCTTCATGTGGTAAGCACAGTCTTAATGCAGGAAGCCAGTACAAGCTATTTTGCTTTATTTAGCGTATTTTAAGCTTTTCCCTCTCCCTTTGTTAAAGAATGAACATGAGATGTTTCATAATGTTAATTTTCAGGAGCATTTTTCATTGTGAACTGGGACAGCATTTTCTTGCAATAAAAGATTTATCCAAACTTTTACTGATGTCCCAAAACCCCAGAGATGAGTTATAAGGATGGAAATTCTTTGACTTGATCTGTCACAGAAATAATCCCTAACATAGTATTTGTAGCTTTCCTAATGTTCTCAAGGCTATCTCCTGAAATGTCTCCAGATGCTTGGCACTGTCATCTATAGCAAACTTTAAAAAAAAAAAAAAAGAGGGAGGGGGGCAGATATCAGTTTAGATAGCAGTGCTAGTAAGCTGTGGTATCAGCCAGTGAACTGCTATCCTTGGGCTCAGTCTAGTTGTAAAGCATCTGATAGTGTTACCAGTGCTTTCCTGGAAGCAGGATAGCCATAACTGGGCTCATTGGAGGCTCATGGAGGGTGCATTAGTTCAGACAGAGCACCATGCAAAGATTTGCTCCTGGACACTTGCTCAGAGATAAAAGTATTAGCCTGATGTCACGAATTTCTCCTTGACATGGGTGAGCAGATGAAAGCCGTTCCAGAAGCCCAGTGATATTTGATAAAAAGCAGGAGTAAAATCACGTTTGAAACAGGTTTTCAAATAGAACAGACTCATGCATAAATGCAGTGTGGTATTGGTTATAAATGGAAGTAGCGGAAATAGGATGATAGCAAAGAGTTTATTTTTGACTGCTATTTAGATTTTGCCAAATGTAGTATGCTATAAAAACCAAAGGCTGGTAAAAATTCAGGTAAGGGTAAAATGTCACACTATTCAACATTCTCTGAGAAATGTTAGGATAAGAAAAAAAGTTAGTTTATATTAGCTAAATTAAGCAGATATTGATTGTTAATATGTTCTTCTTTTACTGTTTTTTTTTTTTTTTTTTAAGCTTTCAGAATTTGCTATGGGGTGCTCTCAATTTGAGTGGCAATAGTGAAAGATTTATGCTCCGTAACATGCTGGTTGTTCTGCCAGCAAGTAAACAGCACTTTAGATAAGATTTGGGCTTGCAGCTTTGCTTAATGAGAACATCATCTTTCAGGGCATGAATTTGCTCATGTAACTAAATAGGCCATGCATATCCCTATTTGTTATAAAAAACAATATATGAAATAAACTCTATGTAGCTTTATGGGCAAGTTATCTTATATCTGTGTAACTTCATTATAACATTACTCAGTAGCCCTGAGAGGAAATGATAGTGAAGCTCTGGCATCATATG
>JANHGN010012798.1:134056-146900 GCA_024605025.1 Megaceryle maxima
TTATATCTGTGTAACTTCATTATAACATTACTCAGTAGCCCTGAGAGGAAATGATAGTGAAGCTCTGGCATCATATGGGTGCTTCAGATGGAGAAATATCCAACAGTCCTGACATGAGACACACTTATGTACAGTATCCCCACATGTCTCTCTACCGGTAATGCTCACCTCTGCAGTGAGCTCTAGATGATACATACACTATAAAACGTTTAGCTCTAAACTGAGGTTAAAATCAGTAAGGAATAGAACATAGGAATTTATACTGTGTGGTATTTGATAAAATTAAATTGGATGCTTGTAAGAATAACAGTTATGCCATATTGCTGTGTGGATGCTGTTATCTACATATGTGTTAATTTTTCATAATGCTAAAATAATGCTGCAAACATGCAGTGAAAAGGAAAATTGTGTCAGATTTATAAACTGTTTGAGAATGCTGCTCCTTTTACCACAAACCATGGTGCAAAGCAAGAGCTTCCATTCCTGCTTTAATGGGGAAGCATGGTGTGATATTACATGACACTGTCTTTTTATAAATTTCACAGAGAAAACCAAGCAAAGCAGAAGGAAAGAATCGTGAGGTCCAACAGTTGCCATCCTATACAGAAAAGGAAGCCATTAACCACTCTTATCTTAGAGGCATTTGATAACTCTCTGATATCTTGCCAGTTGGATATCTGTCATTTTACCCATGCTCTACATAATGCACACAGTGTTATACGGATGTGTTTATTTTACAACAGCTGTTTGTGTAACTGTAGTTCCATAGTGGCAAGCAAGGCAGTGTGTTCTTTCCTTCCAATGCTGTTATCAAATTTGCACTTTCTGAAATTCTTTTAAAAATTCAGATAGTTCAGATATACTGATTGACATTTTCTTTCCTAGTTTAAAACATTCAACAAAAAAACATTCTTTGAAAACTCTGGTGATGGAAAATGTAAACCAAACTAAAATTTGCTAATTGTAAACCCCTTTGTCTTCAGAGTGCTGCATAGCAGATCAATTCCAAGTAATTATTATTTGAAAAATGTAGGACCATTTTGGTTCATACATATATTGAAGAGATGCAAAGCCAATATAAAAATAAATTTAATTGGTTTGAGATAGTAGTAGGAAATGATTTTCTTTCATTTATAGAATAAAAAAAAAATTAAGGTATCTCAGCTATTAAATTTGGGAAAGAGTGCATATTTCAGTACTGCAGTTATTCATGTGTGAAATACAGAAAAATGTTAATTGAGGTAGGCTTGTGAAGTGAAATTAGTTGCAAGTGGACTGTAGATGAGCAAAGGGATTCTTAGGAGGTTGCACCTCAGCCATGCTTTGAGGTTAATTCATTAAAGATAATTGGAATGTTAAATAGTTTCCTATAAAGAATCACTGCTACAGTGGTCTAACACTTTTAGTCTGATTGAATCAAATGCTAATTAGTAATATTCAGATTTATGTTATGCTTATTTATGTACTGGCCACTCTGATTACTTCCTTGACTGCTGCTAATGTTTTCTGTCAAGGGTGACAACCCTTCAGTCACCTGAAAATAAGGGCTTGAATAAGCAGAACTTCAGCAAGTTTGTCTGTCACAGTATCAATGAAGTCTGTCTTAAAAATAGGAGCAGTTGAGCAGTCTTTCAGTACTTAATAACCAACTAAATCCTCCTGGTAACTCTACAGTAAATGCAAAGTCTTTGGTGTGGTTCTCTGAGTGGACTTGACAACAGTTATGTACCACTGCACCCAAAATTCAAATAAATGGGCTTTTGCCATGGATGTAACATCAGTGGGCTTGCTGTCCAAATACCCAAATATTGTGGCCTGGGTTCCTTTGGGACCTGAACATGGCTTGTTGGACTCCAGTCAGCAGAACAGATACATGGCCCTTGATAGCGGGGAGAAGAGATCTGGTCTTCCTTGCTCTGTCCCATCTCCCACTGGGCAGAGGCTTTTCAGTGTGGTGGGACACAATATCCATGCTCTCATCTAGGAGAAAGGCAAACCAAACAATGCAGGATATGTGCTCCACTGTGAAAGAAGAATACCAAAGCAAGTTGGACAGAGTGAAAAGAAGTGTTGCTTTGCATCAGAAAGCCAAATACAAATCTGTAGCCTGTTACAGATTTCTTTTGCTTTCCTTTATTTATTACTGTGACATAAGTGTTCTCTGCATCTATTTACTCTTACTTGGGGTCTTAAGCTTGCGTATTTCACTTGCCCAGATGGCCTGCATCACTTTGTGAAGGATGATCTTTCTGTGCTGAAAAGGTATTTGTGCCAGGTCCCATGCATATTATCACTTATTTATTGCCTCCCTGGCGGCATGCTGTCGCCAACAGGCGTATAATTAGACTAGCTCAGGCTAGAGACCTGTGGAAAGTCTGAAAGCTTTCATAATTGGCTAGTAAGTGCTGTAAGTTTTGTGCTTGAATCCTCTCTGATTTCTGCTATTGGAAGCTCAAGTTTCTTTCTTCAGTCACATATTAATACTTTTAATAAAAGAGGAAATGCTTCCATTTTGGAGCTGTTCTTATTTGTGTTGACTTATTTGATGACTTGTTATTAGAAACATCTGGCTTTTGCTTTTAGAGAGCCTTCCAGTCATTGAAGCAGAACAGCAGTCCCTCTTTCTTTTTGCATTCCCACCCAGTACAAAAAGGGAAAAAGGGAAAAGTAAGAATAGGAGAAAAATATTATCAGAAACAGCTAAGCCAACAGCATAATCTGCAAGTTCTGTGCCTACTGTTATGATATCTGAAACATAATTATCAAGCTTAAGTTAATTAGACTAATGCTTAGAAAATCTGGCATGGCAGATTGTGGTAAGTAATTAAATATACCGATTAAAAGATGTAATACACAGTGAGCAAAAGCAAAAAGAAAACTCCATTTGATAGAGACAGTGAACACAGACAATTAAGAAGTCAAGTAGATGAGCACTGACAAAGATACCGAACTTTGTGGAAGATGATGGGCAAGATGCCAATTTTACAGTGGAACAGATTTTGCACAGTATCAGTCAAACTTTTGTTTTATGACAATCCATGCTGCTGTTTCCTAACTGAAATATATGAAGGGCCACTTGCTTTTTGCATTAGGATTAGCTGACATGAATACAAGGGTATGTGCAAACAAGGATGTGACATTAGAGTTCTAGTTTACATATATATAGAAGTTGTGTAAATGGCTTTTCTTAAAAGCAATTCACAAGATGTCATACAAGAAATAAAGCTGTGAAGACAGTGTCTTCTGCAATTACATCTAATGTAAAGCTGTTTACAGGTCAGAATGAATAAGGTGAGCTTGTGAGCATTTGTACACCTAAATATGTGCACAGGAAAACCCTAAAACACAGACTGGGAACATGATTTTTGCAGAGAGTTTTTTCTGAAGGCTAGTTTAAGGGGAAAAAAAAAAAAAGACCTAAACAAAGGAGAGAAAAATATAGCACTGTAGAAGGAGTTCTGCTTGCAAGGTACCCTACTCTGAATTTTCTCTAGATGAATAAAACAATTTTTCAGGTCTTCCATAAAGTGTGTGACTGTACAACCTATTCCCCAATCAACTCCTTCCTGAACAATAAGTGGGAAACCTGCAAATTCCTGGTCTAGCAAACTGAGATGAAGCAAGCCTATGCTAGATCCATTCTTACAGCATTTAATCCAGTAGTATTTGACTGAGCTTCTGGAGTTATGTACAACCTCTTCTTAGCTGAGCCATGTGTTTTATTCATATCTGCTGGAAACTGCTTTCATTTCCGTTGATCTCTTTGTTTCCTAAGGCATGAACAGACTGATTGAACTGAAAGCAAACAAAATTACTTTTTGTCTCTGAAAATTGTAAATGTTTGGGTTGCTTTTCCTGTCTTTGTACTCTTCCTATCCTCCATCTCCTGATGTTCATGTGATCACCCCACCTATGCAGTGTAGGAGTTTCTGTAGCTCTGAAGCATGTCCTTTGAATTATGGTAAGAAAAGGTGGTGGAAGTGCTGCCAGGGTATCAGCACAGGAAAAGGACTTGCAAAAATATTACAAACAAAAAAAGTTTGTCCCTTTTCCAGATTAATATTTCTGAAATGTCTGTGCTCAAAGGTTCAAATATTAATTCTGTCCATAAGCAATGATAGTGAAGTCGACATATTAAATAGTAATTGTTTTGCAAATGCTATCAATTCATGATTCCTATGTAGAAAGATGAGGATGTCTGGGAGGTTGTAGCTTGGGCAATGGCAACTGTTTTTTCCTAGGCAGTTTAATAAGATTTTCAATATATTTTCATCAAAACCACCTTCTTACTAGTAGAAACTATCAGGCTTAATTAACTGCAACATGTATCCAGCTAAAATTAATTCTCCCCAAATTCACAGTCTCTTCACTGAAATTAATTGTAGAATATTATATTCCCAGGCTATTACACCATCCCTGTTCATCAGCATGGGCATTATGTGTTCACAACTGTGGTCTTATTCCTCAGAAAAATAATTTAACAGAAGGCCAACACTGCAGCTTGGTAGAGGAGCAAATAGATTCTCGCTCCTCAAAGTGAAGGCAGCCTGTACCCTTCCACTCTCTTAAAAAAGCCACTGTTATCCCAGTCTCAGTTTCATCAAGCAAATAAGGGCTCCTGTATTGGGCCGCTTGATTGTGACTTTTTGTTCTCATTTGATTTAGCCTATGAGTTAAAAGGTTCATCTGATGGATGGAGACTGAACAATACCTAACTCTTCCTCACTTTATCTCCTATTTTCTTGTCTGGGTCTTTCCACTATGGGAGTTTTAAAATGGACATTAGGGAAATTTTTTTTTTTTTTTTCTGAAAGGGTTGTCAGGCATTGGAATATGCTGCCTTCGGAGGTGGTTGAGTCACCACCCCTGGATGTGTTTAAAAGCTGTATAGATGCAGTGCTTAGGATATATTTTAGTGGTGGACTTGGTAGAGTAAGGTTAATGGTTGGACTTAAGCTCCTTTCCAACCTTGATGATTCTATGATTCTAATGCTGGGAAGGCAATACAGGGACCTCTTGCATAGCTTACACCTTCTGTATCCATCCATCCCAAACAGAATTTTAGACCATATTCTGCAATGGGTAACATGACTTTGTGAAGTTTGTACAATAGAAAAGAAATTAATTCAGAAAAACCCTATATAACATCTCTTAAAATAACTTCATAAGTGGTTATTGCAGTATTAACTGACTGGAAAAACTGGAAGACATGATTGACCATTTGAAATCTCCAGTTCTGCTCCCATATATATGGGTCTGGTGCCATCCATTGCCATCATCACATTGAGAAGTGCAAGCTTCTGCTGAATTTTATAAATATTCTAGATGTTGAAGATTTATTTTTTTTTTCCCTTTACTGCTACTTTAAGAGATGAATTTTCAGACTCTGGGGCATTTGCCCTTGACAAAACTTGTCTGGTTCTTATGCCACTAGGTCAGTGGAATATCAATAGATTCTTAATGCAGTCTGTCTTTTAGAGTTTCTTTCATTTCTCAGAGCAAGAGTAAATGTCATTCATATTGGCAGGTTATAATAGGAACATTGAGATGCTAATTTTCAAAAATATACACGGCTGATTTTAAATAGTCTTGGTCTCCCTCTTGTGTATCTTCGATGTGTCTATAGCAATTACCAGGTTAGATATCCCTTAAGATGCTAGAAAAGGTCATTTTGTTGTCTTTTCTACCCCATGCCTCAGAGAAATATTCATGGTATGACTCAGGTATTGGGATTGGGTTTAATGTTTCGTTGCATCACCATCTGTTTTGTTGTTGTTTTTTTCCCTTGGTGGTGGAGGATGAGGGAGTATGGAGACAGCAGTGAGGGATGCTGGCATATGGGTCCGGATGAGCACTGAATCTGCAGGAAGAGCAGCTCCTCTGATCCAAGCTATTCTCTTTTAACATAAAAAGTCTTTCTGGTGAAAATCTGCCATTATGCATGTAGATCATCAGTGGTAGATAGTCTTTGTGTCACCTCAAAGGCTATGAAGTCACATTAAAGTAGGCTTTTATATTACATGTAAAGTTCATTCATATAACTTAGCACAGGCATTGAAATAAAGTTCCTTATTGAGACAAATAGCATTAATACATTCCAAGGACATACTTGGTAGAGTTTTCCAGACTATTCCAGTGGCAACGGGCATCACAGAGAAAGACTGCAAGGGGATGCAGAGCACCCAGGTGGCCTTGCTGCAGGTGCCTGAGTCCCTTGACCACTACCAACCCCAACCACCCAGCTGGTGGTGGCACCTGTGCCTCAGTCACTAGACCAGGGGACAACTGGTTACAGAGAGACCTGGAGGAGCAGAGTGGAATTCTCTACCATGGTTTCTCATATGAGTTTTAAGCTCCCTTGTGACTTTATTTCTACTTTAGTGAGGGTGTTTGGCCCATAATGTTTCACCAGGAGTTTTCAAATCCTTTTTGATCATCTTGCTCTTTTTCAGCATTTCCTTCTTACTGCTGTTGATTTAAATGTCATGACATTTTAAACATGACTTATTATAACAAAACAGTATATAAAACAATATGCTGCATCATAAATGCAGTTGTATTTTTCAGAGTGAATGTTAAATGAGAGCAATTTGTTCCTCAACCTATTTTAATACCTACTTACTAGAGGGTATTTGCTGCTTAAATCCTGGGGTGGCAATCTCAGAGGCAAGGAAAAGCTAAAGAACTATATGAGGGATATCTGGGAGAAAAGGCTGTCGTGGGGACACAGCTTCATCCAGGAGTGCCGTGATCCTGCAGGAAAAGCAGACAGGATCATCCTAGGAAGGTCTGTTGGTGGGTGACAGGTCCCTGGCAGCACACAGAAAAGCAGTCTGTGAAACCCCAGTGGTTTGCCTCAAGCATGTGGTATATGTCACTTTAGACATCTCAACTCTCCTTAAAATCCTCCTACAACCAGTGGAGAGAGTGACTCAGAGTATGACTTACTCCAGAACACATTGACTGAATGTATTCTTCTTAATTTCAGAAAGTGTTGGTGAGGATAGGGATTTGTTTTATAGGAATAAGATAATTTTCCAGAAGAAGAAATCTGCTCTCTGGTTTACCATTGTGGGCTCTTTCTGCAGCTCCAGAGATGTGGTGAGGAGAGTGAAGCTCAGCCCAGAAGATGGGGGCATGCTCATGTTCCACTGTGCACTGATCTGTCTCTGTGCCAATATCATAGGATCTGCAGCTGATATCCTTTGTTTTGGAAGAAAAATACGAAGAAAATAAATAAGCCAAATCAATGTCCGTAACCCTTGTCTTCCTTGGCATGTCATAAATCCTACTGAGTGTGTTCAGGGATGGTAAGTATTTGTCTAAAGTTAAGATTAGCAGGGTAAGTTCTGACTTGGAAACACCTTGTGTCAGGACCCAGAATACATCAGCCTGGCACAGGCACCTTGAGGTTATCTCTGCTCTTGGAGTGGGACATGCACATCACTCTGCAGATCTGACCTTTTGGGAAAAGGCTTTCAGTCAAGTAATGCATGCACTTGCATGAAATTTTTGAATCACTGACTCTATCCTTGATTAAAGTGCTTTTCCTTGATTAAAAATAGCCTTTTTCCAAATGAGTAATGTTGCATGTCAGGCTCTATACACCGGATGTTTCCTCCACACCATCACATTGATGACATTGCCGCTTCTTACCCAGCTCTCTATGCAACACCTTTCTCTTGTGTAGGCAGCCCATGCTAACCAACGCCATTAGGAAGCTCCCCACAGGTATCTCCCTTTTCTTCCCAGGTGAGGAAGACTGCAAGGTGTTCGTAACATTATTTGCTAACTAGGAAGATAATGGGCATGGTGAAAATGGATCCAAGCTCCTTTATAGGTTCTTGCCTGGATTTGTATCAGGTTGTAAATAGCAATTTTCCATGTCTTTGGCAGGACTTCTTACCCCAGTGGATATAACTTCAAAGTATCTCCTTTGCGATGTGCTCACTTTCCAAGAATTTTATCTCTGTTTGAGCCAAACTGGAAGTCTGTCAAAATTTGAGGTCTTCAGAGTGCAATCTACATATTTCACCAAATGACAAATGTGCTATCTATACAACCATCATTGCACTTGTGGGCTTACTTGTCTTTTATACTTTCAGAAGAAAATTTCTTAGAATGCCTTTTTATATTTATTCTTTTTCTTATTTTTGTATGCAGAATTGTTAGAAACTAGTGTTTGCAGAGTTTATTTTAGCAAAGCACTTAAACTCATAGGCTTAAAGGTTTTACTTAACCTTTGTGTGTTTCCACAAAATTCTCTTCATCTAAGTGCTTTGCTAAAAAGGGTGCAGTTATTCATATGTTTATGTGCAGTGTGAGGTTCAAGTCTTTCCCCAAAGAACAACAATAAAACTGAAAAAAATATTTGCTATTCCTGTGACAAAGCATCAATGGAAGGAAAAAAATCACCACTCTCTAAAACACAGCTTTGATAAACTGAGATGTCTAATGTAATATATACTTTGCTGTAATATCAGCAGCTGTGAAGTAGCAGCATATTTCATGCAAAAGTGGCAAAACAATTGGAGAAGGATTTTCCAGCAGATAGTTAAAAATTGTGTCTCTCAGAATGCAGGCAACTTGGGCTCCTTCTCAATCTCCTTAAGAAACTCTGATAAAATGCAGCAAGTAAAAACAACCCCAAAATCAGGGCTTTCCAATTCATGCAAATGCAGATATCGGTATGATGTAGAATCTTAACCAAAGTCAGCAGATGAGAAAATTACAGGATGCAGGGGTGTTTTTTGTGCAATGTTCACTGTAAAATAGAGCAATTAAATTACAGCAGTCTTGTAGCTGTAATTAAATATGGAGATGGGCCCAGAGATGTGGAAAGCGCTGAAGTGCCTGAGCTGCTCAGGCTGGGGACTTGGGAGCAAGGGTAAAAGGAGTTGGATATGGGTCCTGATCCTGCAGCAGCTGATGGGGAGCAGCCAGGCCTCTTGTGCTTTAACACAGTATCCTGTAGGTGGTTTCTGAGGCAGTCAAGGGGGAGCATACCATGCTTGCTCTCTGCCTGTGTTTTTGTCTTTCTTGTGGCCCTGCCCAGAGTGGTTGCAGGGGGATACGCAGCTGGGGCACGCCCAGGGCTTGGAGCTCCTGCATTGTTTGCCCTAAGGTAGGTAAAACAGGATTTAGGGCCATGTGCTTGCAGCATTCCTGAGAAGCTGCTTTGTGAATCCACATGTTAATTGTTGAAGCAGCAGAGGTTGGTTCTACTGCTACAGTTTGGTGTAATTACTATCCATCACTATAATTTTTCTTTTAGCTAAATGCATTGGAGGTTATAAGCTCTTAACTATCAACAGTAAATATTCACGAGAAGTGTGACTAGTGCTAATTACCATGAAAGATTTCTTCCTAATAGCTTTGGTTAGTGCTCTATATTAACACAGGTTGCTTTTCTGCTGGTGTTATGGTATAAGTAGAACAAACCAGAGTATAGCTTGTTACTATGTTACTTCAAACAACAGCCAGTCAAGTCCCCAATAGTCTGCAGCTTTGACAATTCTGGGCTACTCCGCAAAGGACAAGAAGAGGTTCCCAAATGTGAATGTGTTATAAAACAATATGGCATTTCCCTGAAGAATTGCAGTGATAAAAATGTAGACCATTCTACAGCACTAACAACTTTAATAAAATAACATAAAGCACAGCTGTCAGGTCTGCCATCATCTCACACTGGGAGACATAAGTGAGAAAATGAACACTTTTCACAAGCAGAAATATTCAAAGAGCTCCACTGTTTACAAGTAATCAAGACTGACAGTCATAGATTATTGGTGGAAAAACATTTTCTGCTTGAGGTGAAAGAAGAGGATAATTTATCAGGAAGCCCAAGAAGTCAGACATCAGTAATGATCTGTGTGAAGAAGGGCAGATCTTAGGAATAGTGCATTTATTTGTACTGCAAGGCAAGAAGATGTAGTAAGTTATAAACAAGAGTCTCAGTGCTTGAAGAATGTTGAGCAGATACCGTGTGTAATTTGCTGGGCAGCTGCGATTAGAGAATTGACTAATGTGTGTCTTGGTGTTCAGAATATTAAAAGAAAAAACATAACAGATTGTCTAAAAGAAATGTTCATGCTCTCTCATCCCATCCTCTCCTTTCAGAATTATCTGAGTTATGTTAATTTGGTTGCTTACTTCATTGTTATGCTTGCACTTCTGAGCCACTCCTGTAATACAACTGCGTTTGAATTCAGAGAATTTGGGGCTTTCGGAGTTTGGCAGTAAAACATCTCGTTTAGCTGTTGTGGTGCTTTTGCAACAACACCTTTTTGTCTTGAAAACAGGCCAAGTATGAGCAGTTTTTAAAAAGTAACTAACTTGGTGCACTGTAGCAAAGGTTTTATAGGCTGCTACCTGCTCTGCCTGTGCTTTGGTATGTACTCTCGCCTGCAGTGATGCAAGATTGTGTGTAGGCACATCCCCCTTCCCAGACCCTGGGAGGCAGGATGAATTGCTGTCGAGATAGCAAGAAATGCTACTTCCTGTGGTGCAGCCTGGAAGGGAAGGATTTGGTTGGAGTTAGAAGATTAAACTCATGTTAGTATAAAACACCATTGAGCTCTATCTCTTGTAGTGTGGTATTCATTGTTTTTGTTCCTGTCAGGCTCACCTGAAGCATAGGGCTTTTCTTATTCTTTTTTTTTTTTTCTTAATTGTTATAGCTTCCTAATTATTTTTCTTTTTTTTTTTTTTTTTTTTTTTATCTCACTCATTTCTTTCTTTCTTTCACTTAGGTATTGTAAATTTTAGTCTGTATTTGGCCAACTTTGGCCAATATTACCATAACATTGCTCAGAACAGTCTGTGCTTCCCTGCACTTCTGCTCCTCATCTGTGGGGACATGAGCTTCTGGGGAAACAATATGTCTCCTGCTACCCACCAGAGAGCACTTGTCCTGAGAGCCCAGTTTGCCTACAGAGCTCAGCAAAAGCCCCTGGTAGTGGGTTTATTCCCCCATGTATGTACCTGGGAGACCCTGAGCAACATCTGTCCCCTTTACTTCAGTGTTTTTCATGGAAGTGACTCATGTAGCCTCATCAAGTGCTATTTTCATCTCACTTGAAATTGCAGCTACTTATCTCAACTGGAAACACACACATTTGCTTGAGAATGGTTTCTAAAGGTGAGCAGATACTTCTAGAAGTGTTCTTTGCAAGAACAGCAATAGCTGTTTGGGCGCCTTTGGGTAATATGTAAGTTTTGTCCCAGGAGCTGTAGAACAGGTAGCCAAAGTGTTTTTAGGAGGATGTGGATCAGTCAGTCTCTACCACTTAGGTTTTGCCCAGATTTCCCTGGACAATTTTTTCTCACAGAAAATCATGTCAGGCAGATGATGTGGGCCTCTGGATAAGATTTCTTAATTTTACGTCTTACATTTTTCTGATTTCTCCAGCTTTTTCTGTCTGACTGGGGAGAAAAACAAAGGGAAATCACTACTTTTTGCAGATGGATAGCTGGCAAATAGGTGTATTTTTCTGTTAACTTTGAGCAGAACCTCGGAGTGTTCTCCAGGTGCAAGAGAGCATTGCTTCTCCTGTACAATCCAAACTTTCAATAGCATGTCAGGTATTTGTAAAGATGCACAGCTGGGACTTGGATGTGCATGAAAATATGAACACACTCCAAAGCAAAGAATTCCCTTAGAAACAAGTATTGACTGTTAAGTTTGTTTCCCACTTGAATTCTGAATCAATACAATTAAATACTAAAATACATACGTTCTGCTTTCCTGAAAGTTGCTTTAAAACTCAGACAAAATACTATGGAGACTGGCTTATGAAAAGTTTAAATAAAAAAAAAAAAGTAAATAAAAGTAGCTTTCTCTTAGAGGTCCTCACATGGAAGTCTGAACCTGGTTGAAAAGTATCTTAAAGTACGTTATGTAAGAACACATGAAGTAACCAGGTGAAACCACACGCATCTATGATCACAATATCTTGTCACCATTGTAGACCACTACCAGATGCCAAGATAAGACTTCAAGAATTGGTCAGGTGCACAGATGTGCGTGTGGTGTGTTGAATCCCTGAGCTAGAGATGGTATCAGCAGCCCCTTAATTTATTTTTCTTCCATTTATTGCTACTGTAGATCTTGAACCTGGATAATGTGTAGCGTCTAGAACATCATCTAGCAGGGGTGTCCATAATTTAACTTTTGTGCTTTAAAGTGGCTAGCTATACAGTTTAGCTTATACTGGAGCAGAAGGATGGTGGTAGCAGAGAAGGGTAGGCAGCCAACAGAGACTATTTTCCATATTGCTACAGAGGTAGTTAGATAATATCAGAAAATAAGTGGCATTGGGATGATAACTGCTTATCACACTTCAGAAATAAGTGACATGGTAAGAGGTTTGAATGAAGAAGAGTCCTGGGGTCCTGTTCAGCTAGCTTTAATTTAGACAACAGCAGCCATTTCAGGATATGCCTCCTTACTACTGTTCACTTCAGTTTCTTTGAACAGGGCAAATAAAAACTACAAGTCAAATCCCCACTTTACCAGTTTCCTGGAATCAGCTCTCACCTGGGTTGCACAGAAATAGGATATCAAGGGACAACAGCAGCCAAATCACATCACTGAAAGCACTTCTTATAGGTTAAACAAGAAGACCTTGAGGAACAGAGGCTGCATTCCCTTGCCTTCTAGATGTTGTTTGCTTTATCTCCTCCTGATGCTAGGTCAAATGAGCAAGACATCGCTTTTTTAGAAAAAAAACCTCACACCTCAGACAGACAATTGATTCACCACCACTTGGCTTGTCCTGGTGCATCCTCTTGCGAAGTGTAAGTGCTCACAGTCCATGGAAAGTAGGGAGTGAAGCTGTTTCCT
>JANHGN010012799.1:7210-26543 GCA_024605025.1 Megaceryle maxima
GACAAGAGCCTGGCCCCTTCTCCTTGCCCCCCACCCTGCAGATATCTGTAACCATTGCTCAGCTCCCCTCTCAGGCTGCTCTTCTCCAGGCTGAACAGCCCCAGGGCTCTCAGCCTTTCCTCACCAGAGATGTTCCAGTCCCTTCAGCATCCTCACAGCCTCCGTTGGACTCTCTCCAGTATTTCCAGTGGTGGACATTGTCTACCTGGACTTCTCCAAGGCTTTTGACATGGTCAGCCCACAGCCTCCTCATAGACAAACTGACACATTACGACCTAGACAAGTGGTCTGTGTGGTGGGTGGGGAACTGGCTGACAGGCCATACCCAGAGGCTGGTAGTGAATAGTTCTTTCTCAAACTGGCAACCAGTCACAAGCAGGCACTTTTGGGAAGTGGGTCTGGAGTCTCAGCTGATGTTCAGTGGTGGGAAAAGACTTCAGAGTCTCGGAGAAGGTGGAAGGCTCATGACTGAAGCTCATCTGCATCCAAGTGAAGGGATTTTCTCCTCCCTGCTTGGCATCACTCTGCTCAGGGCTTGGGGAACACGTCAGATTTGGGACCATCCGAAAGTCCCATCTCATGTCGTGAAGGGTCTGCTGATCTCAGTGTGTCCAAGCTGGTGTCTTTCCTCCTGCTGCCACGCAAAGGGCAGCCAGCCCCATAGAAGCAGTGACATGTGGAGAGGTGGCTGGAGGAAGAAGATGGCCTGTGAGGAAGGATCCCTCCTCACTGCCAGCAGAGACAACTCAGCCAGGGCCAGCCCTGCCCCAGCACCTGCCCTCACCCCTGCCCTGGCTCTGCCCCAGGCACACAAACTACTTTGCTTCACAGGGCTAACAGCCACCTCCTCGTCCTTCCTCATCCTCCCTCCTCATCCTTGGTCCTGCTGCCTCTGACCTGCATGACACAGGTGTGTCCCCGCCCCCCATATCCTCCCCCATGCAACGCCTAATTAGTCCTTACAAACGGCATCCTAATTTCCCTCCAGTTTACTCTGGTTTCTGTCACTGATGTTTTGAAGCTATTAATGACTCCCATTTGGGGTTATTCTTGGCTCTTCTGGCGGGAGCTGGGCTGTCAGTGAGCGACCAGAGCTCAGAGGCAGTCATGCCAACAGCACGCCATCGCCAGAGAGGAAATCAAGCAGAACCCACTGTTTTTAACAAGTTATTTCAAAAGCAATTGCTTTGCTCCATGATATTCTTCTTCCTGATTTTTTCTCCCTTTGAGAGCCTCTTCTGCCCTGCTCCAGGGTAACAACCAACTCAGGGGAGGCAGCTGAAGAGCTGGGGACAGCCCAAGTCCCTTATTTCCCTGGCCATATCAGGAAAAAAAAAATAGTATTTCCCAGCAATATACTTTCCAGCCTTCACTAAACCAGGTTGTTACGGGAGAAAAAGGGAGGTTTTTTTTTTGTTTCTCTGCTCTCCTGCAAACCCCCTCCAAGCGACCAGCAGAGGATCTTCTCCTAACCACTCGTGGTGCAAGGAAATCATGGAGCCCCTGGTCCCCTGCCTTGAATGGAGCCATCACAGTGGACACCTGGCCACCTGGCACCTTCGCAAACTCTTTGTTTTCATGCCCCAAATCAGGGCAACTCTTTCTAAGTAAGTTTCTTTCTCCCCAGGTCAGTAGGAAAGAGGGGGTGGGTGGGAATCATTCCTCCCTGCCACAGCTCAGAGCTCAGACACAGACACTTGTCCTGCCAAGTAAGAGGAGAAATCACATGTTTGAGGGACTTGCTTGACCTCCCCGTTCGCTGGAATAGCTGATTTCTGTGTGGCAGAAAACAACCTGGGAGATGCAGGGAGCAGCAGGGGACTTGTTTTGTTCAGTTCCTATGAAGGTGATTTTGCTCTGGCACATGAAACAGACACCCTTGTTTCAGTCACTGTGGGCCCAGTCTTCCCGGTGGACGGGACGAGGAATACTCAGCTATTTTACCAAATGAAGAACCAAAAGCTTGACGTCTCTCCACACGGTCATCTCCATATATATCTTTCTCTCCCCATACTGAGCTACCCACATGCAATCTGCTGCTCTGTGAGCTGTCTGGGTTTCCATGAAGTCCCTGGGGCGATGAAGAGGGAGCTGTTCTAGTTTACGAGTGTGCCAAGAACTTCTTTTACAGCTGGGTTAAAATCTTTGCTGCTCCTTTACCCTTCCCATGTCCTCCAGGGACACTGGGGGAACCTTCCCAGCCAAGGAGGAATTTTCCACCTGAACACTTTCCTGACCTAAAATCACTTCTTATCTTTCCAGCAGAAAACACTAGTTCCATGGAAAATGACTGCTCACTCAACAAATGAGAACTTTGAGTTCTCAGCTTCCAGAGAAGAGGGGCTTTATCCTGCTTGCTGAGCACCAATGAACATTTTTAATCAAAAGCCCCCCCTTTTTTTTTTTTTTTTTTTTAATAAGCTTCCCCATTATCTGTCCTGAGGGGCCCATCCCCAGAGTTTCCAAACCCCCCAGATAAAGGCTGGGAGCCAGCAGCACATCAGCTTCCTGCAGAGCTGCTCAACTTCTTCAAACCACCAGCACTAAGAAGGAAAGCCAAGGAACCCATCAGCCTCAGCCAGCAAGACTTGGCTGCCAGCGATGGTTGAATGCTGAGCACACTTCTGACGATGCTGTTGGCAGCTCTGCTTCCCTGGCCTTTGCGGACCCATCCTTGGAAAACGCTGCTGCTGCTTAATAGCAAACATGTGGGCATCTCAGCCCCTTCCCCTGCCAGCGCCGGGTGCGGAGCAGAGGTAGAGGGCAGTGAAGCTTCATCTCTCTCCTCTGCTAGAGCAGCTCATCGCCACAGGCAGGACCAGCTGTCCTTGCACAGGGCTTGGCAGCAAGTCCTAGCCTGGCTTCAGTGTTAAGCCGGCGGCAAAGGAGCCTCTTCCAGGCCGAATGCAGGGAGGGTCAGTGTCTCGCTGTCGTGCTGAGCGTTGCCATCCATGTAGGAGATGAACCTGGAGGAGGAAACCTTGAGAGCCTTCACTTTGTATTTTCTCCCCTGTTACAACCCACCTTCAGACACCTCTTGTGCCCCTGGCCTCTCAGCAGGGGAGCTGAGAGCAGCTGGAGGGGTTTCCCCTGCAGATGGGTGTCTGCTCCTTCAGCACCTGGTTTTTGCCCAGTCACAAGGACTGGAAGACTTCCAAGAAGAACTGTTCCTATCCCAACAAGTGCTATGAAAAATCCCCTAAGGAGCTGCCCTGGAGCTTGAGTAGCAACTGGGGCTGTCCAAGGAGGGACAGCCAAGGTGTGAAATCCGGGCACTGCTTTCACAGCACAAGCCCTGGAAGTGTTCATGGGTTGTTTTCTGTGGATACATCATATTGCTAAAACTTTCCAGTGTGGCAACACAGCAAGGACCGTTTCTAAGGCATTTTGCCCACTCCCTTCCCCATGCTGGCTGTTCCCAGCCTCCTTTAGCTTGGCTGGTAAATTCCGGCAGTGCTAAGGCTGCTGTGTTTCAGATGCCGTACCCTGCAGACCCAGATCCTCTCTGCAGGATGTCTGTGGCCTGCCACAAACACTATGGACAGCACAGGGGTTTCTGCACTCTCTGATGTACTCTTCAAAGGCACACCAAGCCTGCAATCCGAAATCCATCTCTGCAAACCTATGCATTTCACTCTTCATTGGAGCCAGATAACCTTATTTTCCTAACACATTACCTGTGATGCACTCGATAGAGGCGTTTACTGGAAGGAGAAAAGCTGCAAGTGAGCTTCAGAGATGAGTTTCCAAAGAGGAACCTGACTACAAGAATGGGGTAAATGAATGCAAAAAATGGGTACACAGAATGACAGAATCCAGGGCTGGAAGGGAGCTCTGGGGATGCTCTGGTGCCACCCCCCTGCTCCATCCAGCAGGGTCACCCAGAGCAGGGGGCCCAGCAGCGCAGGGTCCAGGCAGGTTGGGAATCTCTCCAGAGCAGGAGACTCCACAACCTCTCTGGGCAGCCTGGACCAGGGCAAGAGGCATCCCCAGACCATGAAGCTTTGGTGGCTTCCCTTTACATACACAAACCACAGAAGCAACAAGACTTTGGAGCATAAGTAAGGAAAAGTTTTTTCAAAATATTTTTTCTCTCCTGAGATATAAGGGCTCTCGAGAAAGGTCACAGCTGCCCTGTTCTCTCTGAGCACCTGCAGGCACCAGAGCCAACAGTGATTCACTTGAACACATCAGAGCCTGCTCCCTCAGACCCACATTTGGTGGTTCCAGCAGGGCCTTGGGCTCTGTAAACCCCTCCTAACGCCACGTCAGGTGCTAAGGGCTCCGTTGCATTTTATCCATTGCCTCAGCTCCACACCTGTGAGATGAACCACTTCTTCCATCTTGTCCAAACAGGCTGCTGGGTCCATCTTCTGCTGCCATCTTGTCATCCTGGGCTTGAATTACACCCCTGGACACAGGATTATAGAAATCATACGATCACAGCAGTCTATACATCAGAAGAGGCGACAGCTCTGCCCATGCTCAGAAACATCTGCAGAACATGCTGACCATAGGAATATAATATGGGACTGATAATTTGATTGGGAGCACATAGATTATATGTTTAAAGGGTTGTAAAATCTGACCTGAATTGCTTTTTGATTATTATTGCAAGCGGATTTAAGCTTGGAGTTGCTGATATAAAAACATAAGTAACATAATTAGTAACAAACATCAGTGTGGTGAGGTTTCTTTTATTACTTCATAATTCGAAACAGAAACTGCTTGTGGTATCTTCTGGGATAAAAAAAAAAATAAAATAAAAAAGCACAAAACGTCTGCTCCAGACGGTTTGAGATGAATATGCTGGATCTGATGAAAAAGAAGGAAGAGTTTCCAAGGCCTGAAGTTTGTTGATTTCTCTGCTGCTGTTATTTCCAGTTAAAGTGTCATCTCACTTGAATTTTCTATCAAAACTTTTTTAGACGGATTTGGAAATGTGTGAACCTCAGTCCCATCAGGATCCGTCTCGCACAGTGTGTTCCATGTAAGGTAGCAAAGCCCAGCAGTGTGAGCACATGTCTCACAGCTTTGCCCGAGCCAGCTGCTGGAAGTGGGTACTTTTCACATTCTTTTGTTGTTTGGTTTGTTTTTTGGTTTTTTTTTGTTTGGTTGGTTTTTTATGCTGAACAGCAAACCCAGGCAACCCCAAACTCAACACACCAGCATGTGCTCCTCCAGGAGACCCCAGCCTTCCCTGCCCCCAGATGGCTGGTGGCTGTGATGACATCAGGTTGAAAGGATTTCATATCTCACAGGGATTCACATATCCCATGGCATCTGCAGGGAGATTCATTTGCCCTAATTTAGTGCCTAAAAATTAGACTACCAAATATTAACCAGCCCCCTTTGCTTCCTCTGAAGGCAGTAGAGCTCCTCTAAAGAGCAATTAATCTCCTTGTGGTAGCCTTCTAAGGAAGGGCAGATGACTCCCCATCTGGAGGTGCCTGCTGGTCTCTGCAGGTTATCTGGGGAGTTTAAGGTGACATTTAAAGCTTAAACTAGGTCAGGGGACTCTTGCTTTCAGGATTTCTCAGTTACAGGATTTAGCACAAGAATCCTGCATTTTCCAGCCTCTGTTGTCTCAGTGACCCGAAGGAACAGGGAGAAGCAGGGAACTGTCAGTGCCCCCCATGCCCTTGCTGGTGTGCCCTGGAAACACCCCTGCCAGGGAGGAAAAAAGGGTTCTAAAGAAGATACTGGTGCTGATCTTTTGATGATTATAGCGAAATCTAGTGCCAGTGCACCCACTGTGTGATGCAGCAAATGTGGAGAGGTGTGGGAGAGCTGGGGGGATGTGGAACAGTGCTTTCTTGGAGGACTTTTCCTTTGGAGACATGCAGGGAGTATAAAGCTCACTGGGACCAGCTTGGAAGATGCTCCTGTAGAGTCAACGGCACAAATGCCTGGACTAGAAACTTGGTGAAGCCTCAGTGAAGCTGAGTGAACATAAGGATCCTTTCCATGGGTCAAACAAGACAAATAAATGGTTTGTGCAGCAGAAGGCAGCATGGATAAATAAGAGGTACATCAGGAAAGGAAATGAAGCAGCGTTGGACAAGGTCATCATAGCAAAACTCATATAAAAAAATCAAATGAGGGTATTCCAGTGGTGTGAGCTGCAAACAGCCCCCATGAAGAGGTGAAAGACCTTGGTTGGCTGCCATCCATCACAGGGAGAAGCAGCAAGACCTGGAGGCGGTGGGGACTTGGATGCTACAGCTGGAAGCAGTCACCTGAAGGAGGAACATCTCTTGGAGTTTTATGCTCTGAACAGTTTTGCAAGTTAGCCAAAGTATTCAGTATCTGTGAGTCACATCAGGACAGCAGCAGGGGCTGCGGCTGCAGCTTTATTTGCAGGGAGCTTTCACTCTAGTAATGCTGAGTTTTCTGCTGCTCACTAGCACCCAGAGGACATAATGTGTCAAACTGGAGGTGTTTGTAGATGAGAGATAACAACAGTTGAAAAATGAAATTAGGCGTCCTTAGAAAGCGTGGAGGTGCAGAAACAAATTGGCTGTAGCTGCAACACCTGGGAAGCGGAGTGTGAACCTGGGGAATGCAGGAGGGTGATAATATCTCGCTGTTTCACCCAGTAACAGGTCCTAGAGGTAAATTGTCACCCAGCCAGGGAGAAGGAAGCAGCCCTTGGAGACATAAGAAAGCATGTGGGCAGGTTTCAAGAGGCACATGTGGTCTTACCAGCCCTTTTATCTGTGTTTTCAGTGCGTGTGCTAACAGTTACATTCCCAGGGCCGGTTATATCTTCATTTAACCCTTTTGTTTTGACTCAGGTGCTTGGGTGATACCTGTCAGCTCAGGCAGAGGGAATAGGGCACTGGGGAAACATTGATGCTTGGACCAGCACTGCTGGGTCCCCTCATCCTGGTCAAGCTGGGTGGGTACAGGAAAAAACTGTCCTCCACATTCAAGCAAACACATGCAAGCAAACACATGCCAGAAAAATGCAGATGGTTTCTCTGGAGCGGCTGGAGAAGCAGCAGAAAATTCTGCTGCTATGTCCAAGCTCCCTGCTGCCCAGATGATGGAGGTGCAATTTGGGAATGGGTGGCACGGGGTGCTGCAGTTGGCAACTACTGCTGTGGAGGACATACTGAGTCCATCTGGAGTCCAAACACAGCCACATCTTTGGGGGTGAAGGCTGTGTGGGGTTTCAGGGTTTGTGAGGATGACCAGGGCCATAAAGCAAACGTGGCCTATACCAGGGCTGTGACAATGGCTGGGGGGACAGTGGAGAGTCTGAGTGGCTGTAGTTACGTCAGGAACTTGGGATTTGGAGGGCTTTTTGCAGTCACACTGCAGATCTGGCCACACAGCTGAAGACATCTCCAGATGCTCACCCTTGTGATGTTGAATTCCTGCCTATCCAAAGGGAACTGGCACAACAGACCCACACAGGGTCATTTACCTTTTTTCTCAAATGGAAGCAGAAAGATGGTCCAAATCAGGCTGTTAGAGCAATTGCAAGGCAACCATCCTCCCAAGTGATTCTCAGCCTTACAGCCTTGGCCAAAGGACCACACCAGCAGTGGTTAAGGGAGCTGGCAAGGAACCTTCCACGTGTACAAATTGCTGGTAGACAGCAAAGCACTTTTAAACTTCTCTATTAGACCCTCAACTCAACAAGGAAACGTTACTTGGGAAGAGAGCAGAGAACAAACTTGTCACCTCTAACTGTGGCCCATCAGCACTGCACCAACACACACACAACGTGCCAGCTTTGTGCGGGTGGGTGAGCAGCATGTGATCCTGCCCATGACCAGAGTCTGGCGGAGAACATGATGCTGGTCTTAGCTGGAACTGCAAATTCTGCTGTAGCTGAAGAGCTGTAGGCCCATGGTGTCCCAGCTTGGGATGTCTAGTCCCAACTTGCTGGAGTGTTGTGAGATTGATGTAATAAAAGTGAGTGTTGTTTGCAGAGCACAGATTTGGAAAGGAAATCTTGGAAAAGCTAAACCCAAGGCTGTCAAGAGAGAAGTGGTTTCCTTTCCCTTTTTCTATCCATCACACCTGCCAAATACTAAAGGTAACCCCAGGAGAACATCCCACATTCACTTACGGAAAAAAGAGTTTCAGGTCTGTAAGGGTTCTCCACTCACTGCCAGATGAAACAAAGCAACGAGAGGACTTTTACTTTCCAGATGTGTGCAATGTGTGGCACCCTGCACCTTAACTCTGGCTGTGTTGGAGCAGTGGCAGAAGGGAGGCTCTGGCTTGCACTGTGCTGGTGGATGGATGTTTTGAGAGGCAACTCTCAGCTCTGGGATGGTTTGTAAACAGGCCCTGTCTTGTGTGGGCCATGGAAAGTGCGGAAAACCAGTGACTCCCATACTCCTGTGTTTCTGAGCATGCTCTGGCTAGTTCCCAGTTCCGCACCCATGTGCCTGCTCCAGCTGATCAGACAGCCTCAGCCTGTGCTCTGCTCCAGCATGTTATCCTTAGGGAAGAGGTTTTCTCTTGTCCTTCTTCCACCCTTTGAGTCTCTCATCCACAGGAGCCTGTAAATCCATCAGGATGGAATGTTTCTCACTGCGCACACAGGATCCATCAGGGCAAAGGTCCCAGCCTTGCTGAGGCCTCTGGATGCTGCGTGTGTCATGTGTGTTTGTGCCATGGTTATAACACACCCCTGGGACTGTTGAGGGAGCAGAGAAATCACTATCCTGCAAGGGCTACTCAGCCCTTCTTGGCCAGAAGGTGAATTTAGGGCAAGGCATTGGTCTTTTGGACACATGGCTCCTGCTTCTGACGCCAGGATTGATCAGTGCTGGAGCCAGCGACCACGGGGAGCTGAGCCCTTGTTCCTTGCAATCTCCAGGTCGAGTCTGAATGTTTTTCTGGTCAAGATGCTTTAGTCAAACAGAGGTAACTGGGTGAAATTTTATATCCTCTGTTTTCTGCCTGAGGCCAGATGAGATGAGCTAATGTTCCTCTCTGGCCCTGAAGTTTACACCTCCAGGGTGGTATCATGCACAGCATCCAACCTTAAAGGCCACAGTGGACAGAGATCCAGATGCCAGCTGCTCAGTGTTGTGTCCTGAGAGACCCTCTTTGAACATGATCAACCCATGTTACGCATCTGGAGAAAAAGCTGCCCTTCCCTTGGTGTATAACCAAGCCATGCTGGTCATCACCTTGACCAGCCCCTTCTCAATCAGCCGTGTCTGTCCCTGGGTTCCACTGACAATGAGTTTCAAATGCTGGATTCATGCTGTGTGCAGAATTATTTCCTGGGTTTTTAAGTTTACTGGCAATTAACTGCCACAGCCAGAGATGAGGATAAGGGGAATTTGGAAATGATCTTCAGAAAAGATCCCTTTGTGCTTTGTGTTTAACCACACAATCAGAGACCCCTCAGACAGGCAGCAGCCTCGGGGTGGCCATGCAGAGCCCTTCTGCTTCCAGACCCTGCCAACAGGATCTTTGTCTGTAAACCCAAACCAAGCCTACAGAAATAGTTGGGTTCATGGGGTCACAGCGCTGTAAGGTGGGTACAGGTCAGGACCCGCATCAGCAGAAATCAGCACTTTGCTTCTGCATCTCCCGCCTTCTCCTTACTCCTATCAACCTCCCCAGGGTAACCCCACTGGCATCTCTCTGCTCTGGAGCTGCCCTTGCCAAGGAACAGCAATTGCCCAAAAAATCACAAGTGGTCCTGTCACCAGGTCCCCCCGACTGTGACATAGGAAGGACCATACCATGAGCACTTGCCACCTCATGAGTCAAAGCAAGAAAGAAGACCTTGGATTTTGTAAATATGAATTTAACAGAAATATGCCTTTTCTTCACATGTTTATTTTCATGACCTGATGGGTCAAACGGCCCGAAAGTACAGAGATGTTTTCTCAGTAGGCTTTGATTAGAAGCAATCCAAGAATGTTGGGAATCTTCCGCAGAGTCGAGTTCGATGTGTTGGTCCCAGTCTAACAATGCAGGACGTGGCCGAAGGTCTGCGTGAAACATCCACCCTCCACATCTGTTTGGTTTTAATGGGAGATTTATTATGAACAAAGGCAGCTCTTGGAAGGGTTACTCTTCTCTGACATGCCTGCCTGGCCTGTTGGACCAGATGGACAAAAATAGTTTCACATATTAGTCAAATTCTGGATGGGTCCTCACCATAAACTACAGGCAGGCATGAGCAGAATGGACATTATATTGTCACTGATTTATGGACAGCCACAGAAAATAAATTCTAGCCTTGTATGGGGATGTTTCCCACTTAAGTTTTACTATTGATACCTAAGCCAAGAGAGTGAAACTCCAGGTTTTTGTAGCCCCAAAGCCAGTAGCGGTAAAAGTTTATATTATCCCTGGTGAATTCGTGCTGCACATTGAGTTGGAGAACTGATCTGAGGAGCAGAATAGCAGATTAAATTGTTATGCTGGAATCGAGGGGATATATTTCCTAGGCTGTGGTTCTGAGGCTTTGCTTCTTATTACCTGGTTTTAACAATAAATATTTAACAAGGCAAATTTATCCTCCTGCACTCATAATTAAGGGGAGATAAATTGCATTCCTAATTATTCCTAACAATGGGAAAAGTACTTTTCTCCAGGATCAATGAGAACTGAAATAAGATATAAGAAATAAGAGCATGTAAGGAATTAGATGAGGTACTGGTCTCAATAGAAAGAGGACTTTTAGCTGCTGATGGGAAATTAAAGTCAGTGTTCATCTCTAGTGGATGGTCTTATGCGGGGACTCTGGGTTAACAGAAGGGATATCTGGACCCCATTACTGACTTGCCAATGAACTATGGGAAACTCCCATCTCTGGGTCTCGGTTTCCCACTTCTAGTAGGAGGATAACACTGGCAAGAGCCGACAAGGACTTTGTTACTGGAACACTTTTTTTAATGCCAAGATACGAATTGCAACATCTCACGGAAAAATACTTTTAGAGCATATTTGTTGTTGGAAAACTTTAATATTTGAGTTTGGAATTTTCAAATATTGCTTCATGTTTTATGAGATTTCTTTTCCTGTAGTTATTTTTATTACTTTTAAGAGTTTTTCCGAACAGGCCCCAACTGTTAATGAAGTGGTTTACCAACACGCCAGCACTGATATCAAACAAAGTAAACTGCAGATTATCAACATGCAGTCACAGAATCACAGAAGCAGCCTCCAGCCTGTCTCTCAATGTGGTGCTCAAATAGAGCTGCCCCAAACAAGAGAGATGCTGCTTGTTGACAGCCTCCACTGTCCTCAGATAAAGGGGTAGGGTTTGGAACTTTCCTGGTCCTGGCTTGGTTCCTGTAGCATCACTGGGGAAGCCCACACAGTTTCCCACTAAATGATCCCATGAAACTACAACCACTTCTGCCCACCTCTGCCATGTGATAACAGAGACATTTTACTCTCTACAACTACTGTAAGCAAGGTTGGAGCCATGTGAGGGTCAGGTTCTTCTCCCAAGGAACAAATGATTTGACAGGAGGAATCACCCTCAAGTTGCTCCAAGGGATGTTTAGGTTGGATGTTAGGAAATACTTCTTCCCCAAAAGGGTTGTCAAGGCCTGGCCCAGGCTGCCCAGGGAGGTGGTAGAGTCCCTGTGATCCCTGGAGGGGTTTAAAAGACATATAGGTGCTGAGGGACATGGTTTAGTGGTGCCATGGCAGTTGTGAGGTAACAGGTGGACTTGATGATCTTTAAGGTCTCTTGCAACCAAAATGATTCCATGGTTCCACCTCCCTGCTCCAGCAGGGTCACCCAGAGCAGGGGGCCCAGCAGCGCAGGGTCCAGGTGGGGTTGGGAATCTCTCCAGAGCAGGAGACTCCACAACCTCTCTGGGCAGCCTGGCACAGGCTCCCACACCCTCACACCAAAGAGGTTTCTCCTCCTGCTCAGACAGAACCTCCTGGTGGGTTCCAGTTTGTGCCCAGTGCCCCTTGTCCTGTCACTGGCACCACTGACCAGACTCTGTCCCCATCCTCTCACCCCCCTAAAGGGCCCTTTAGCATTTGCTCAGCATTGCTCAGCTCCCCTTCTCCAGCTGAGCAGCCCCGGGGCTCTCAGCCTGTCCTGGCCACAGAGATGCTCCAGCCCCTCAGCATCTTCATAGCCTCTCTTGAACTCTCTCCAGTACTCACTTGTCCCTTTTGAACTGGGGAGCCCAGCACTGGGCACAACAGTCCAGAGGTGAACTCACTGGGGCAGAGTAGAGGGGCAGAAGAACCTCCCTTGATCTGCTGGCCACACTCTTTTTAATGCACCCCAGGACACCTCAGCACAGAGAGTGGCTGTGGAGCTTGTCTACACAGAGGGGTGGCTTTAATGGGATGGAGCAGGTTTTCCAGTCCTGCTGGGTTTGCTTTCCCCTGGGGGGAACGGGAACAGCTCAAGTCATGCAGATATCTTCCAGGATGAAGAATACCCTGGTTTGGAAAGGGGCCACATCTTCTGGCTGCAGCTGGGGAGGGCAGCATGTCTCTGCCCCATCGCAGGATTCCTGCACGTGTTCAGCACGCGGAACACTGCTGCCCAGCTGCGAGACAGCAGTGCCTGGCTCTGCTCATGTCCACAGGGTGGCTGACAATCATAAGCCAGGAGTCATCCCCTCCTTTTCATCACGGCACATAATAACCTCCTGAAATACAATGCTTGGCTCTCTTGCTGAATTTCTTAAAGCCCTCCACAGAGCATCAGAGTATTTAACCCTGCAGTAAATTCACACCAGGAGAGAAGTCATGAAAATTATTCTCCTCTTCCTGTTTTGAGGCAGAAAGAAGCAAAAAAATCAATTTTTTAATGCCAAAAAATTCAGAAGTGAGGCACCCTTCTCCTCCTTAAATATAGTGGGATCAAGTTAAAAGTCAAGATCTTTGTTGGTGTTAAAAATAGCTGATGAAGTGACAGTGTTTGCTGAGAGGCTGGCTATCCGCACGCGCGCTGCCAGCCACTGCCGAGTCTCAGATGATCAGGAGGTTTAGAAGCGATGTGTATAATGGCAGCAACCAAGTTTCGTAAGCACACTCTGGGAGAAAACAGTGATTATGCAAGAAAATATGGCAAAAACAACCATCTGGTTTATTTTCTCCTTTTGTTTGCCCATTGGGTTTTGAGTCTGTAGGGCTCAAGTTTTCCACATTTTCTCCAAAACAAATAATTGTGCTTTTTCAATGAAGCGTGAGATTATCACATAATCACCTACTTCCTAGAGGTGAGGCTCAGAGGCAATGGCACAATCCCCAGCATGGCCAGAAAACCCAGTGGTGCTCAGAAATGAGGTGTCTTTGGACACACAGTGATGAAAACTCCAACCTCCCCATTTCTAGACATGTGTGAGAACCAATGAACCTTCTCCCTCTCTCCCAAGACTTGCAGTTGTGGAGACTTGCCATGTAGCTTTGTAATGAATGTATCAGATCCAGAGAAATAAATAAAAAGCCCCCAGAAAAAAAAAAGAAAAAGAAAGAAATTTTCCCTTTGCATGATAAAACATGTGCCTTTTGTTACACCTCTGGGTTGTGCATCTCCCACATGCTACAGAAGGAGAAACAAACTCGAGTGATTGCACTGCTGTGCCTTGGTCATGCTCCTGTTCCCATTTGAGGAGTCATCTCCATGCAGGTAACGCTGGCTTGGAAAGCACAACATGTGCCTGAAAGCCACATGGGGAGAGATAGAGGAAAAAAACCCCAGCCTTGCTGTTCGCTGGGAGTAAATTCTCCTTCCTGAGTCATGGCAGCATTTTTGGGTGCTTTTTGTCATCAAGTGTTTTCTCCTTTCATCTCGGAGGTGCTGGGAGCAGCAGGCAGCATGGGCTGCCACTGGGTGAGGAGTTCCCCTTCATCAGGCACAGCTGCTGGGAGATTCCTCCGCTTCATTTTTCTGTAAATCATATTTAAAGACCAGCAGATCATCCTGTGTGCACACACACACACAGAGGCTGCATTCACAACAAATGGGAGAGTGGAAACAGAGGTTGCATGAAGGAAGAAGCAGCCTGGTGCAGCTTTTTAGGGGTTTCCTCATTAAACTGAGCTTTGGGTGTTATAGGCATAGGGAGGGTTTTCCCACAGGGGCCAGGCAGTGTGGTCAGAAGGAGAGTTTTTGGCACAGGGTTGCTGGGGAGACCTCAGCTACCTTGGAGAAGTGAGAAGAAGGGGAGAATGGCAGTGAGTGAGCCAAACGGGACCAGTGCTGGACCATCATTGTGGTGGGAGGACATATGGCAGCTGCCCTTGGGGTAGACAGCTCAGGCCATACTCTCCAAGTCCTGCAGCAGCAGGAGGAGGAATAGAGTGGCTTTTTTGTTTCTTTCCTTTTAGCACCCCCATCACTGGTTTGGTTCCTCTCTCCAGCAGCCTGTTCCTGGGGCTGTGGAGGAGGCTCTCGGGAGGTGTTAATTCTGTGTCTCCCTCTTGGCAGGTCCCGTCCTGCTCAATGGCAGGTGAGATGTCTGCTGCATGCATCCCTCAAGCTCTCTGTCCAAAAGGGATTTTAACCCATCCTCACACCTCTAAGCACCCTGCAGAAAGGCAGGGAGCCGATGCATGCCCAGAAGTGTGATTTTTCTTATATTCACCCATCAGATTATTTAGTCTCCCAGGCAGGTCTTCAGTGTCACTGGGCCTAATCCTTCACCCAGCTATCTCTGTTTTGAGTCTAGTAAAGTGTATTTAACAGGGTCATCTTCCCCAGACTGTAAATCTGCTTGGAGGGAAGGGGTAATAGAGCTGATCTCCTTTCCCTTCTGCATCTGTCAGTCAGCTGAGCAGAGCCACACAAAGAGTGATGGTCCCAAGAGGCCCTTAAGAATCAGCAGGAAGGCAGAGGAGAGAGACTCAGGCTGCCGCTGGGGTAGATGCAGGTGGATCTGGGCTGTAACACGTCTGACTTGGCAGCAGCTCATCTTCTCTCCAGAGAAAGGGAGGGAGAATGATCTATGCTGCAGCTCCTGGTCATGAGCAGCCACCATCTCCCCTGCTTTGCTGTGTCCCTCCCAAGCCAAGGCAGCCTAAGGCTGCACTTCCCACCCTGCCGAAACTGACCCAAGGGCTTTGGGGATGGAGAAGCCCTGGGATACAGACCTGGTTCAACCTGAACTAGAGGGCTGTGGCCAAGTCCACCTTGAAGCAGCATTTTACTGGCTGTGCTGGTGGGCATCATCCTGCCTGTGGATGAGGGTGTGAGGAAGGGAGGCATCACAGCAGATGCAGGTAATGGTCACAGAGGATTGCTAGTAGTGGTTTAGCTTTAAACCCTAACTAAACCTCTTCAGGGTGCTTCCAGCAGCCTCTGAGCCAGTGATGGTAGGGAATAATTCTTCATTTTGCTGATGAACCAATCCCATTCTTGCCCACTGTGAAACTCCAAGTCTGTCACCAGCATTTGAAAAGCAGAAGCAAGAAGAAGAAAGAAAACATGTCAAGGAAATGACTAAGTAAAGACTAAGCCTCACATCTACCCCTGGTGTAAATCAGCACAAGTCCACAGTCATCAGCAGAGCCAGGCTCACGTGAAAGTCCTGATCATCCAGCCCCCCTGGTCCTGGTTGCTAGCCAAACCACCACAAAGCCACATTAAAATACTCTGGGTGCCCCCTTGGCACTGATTGGCAGCAGAAAGCTTGAGGATGATGTTCTCCCAGGATATATCTTCTGGAGGCAGGCTGAGCATAATTAACAAAAACTTCCTTGAGGGACTCATTGCCTGAGCCAGCTCTGGAGCAGGAGGTTTCTTGATCTGAGCTGTTTGCTGGGGATTCTGTGAGGACACGAGGGATGAACAGTCCCACGTGCTAATCAGAGAAGTGGCTCTGCTGGGCATGAGGCTCCTCTGTCCCCCACGGGTTGTGCATCTTTACTCACAAAGCCAACGCTTCGTGTTCGTGCAGAAGAAACAACTGCTGCAGGCTTGTGATCACTAGCAGCCACTGCTGTAGGGCTCTGCTTAACCCCGTGAAGCATGGTTTGGCAACCTCTGGCAGCGTGCCCCGCCGTGATACAGTCAGCCTGAGACAGGCAGCTGTGGATGTAAACTGTGGGAGGAGGCACGGTTATGGTGTACGGTCTGCAGACTGTTCTTCTCCGTGACAAGACAGATCGAGGGGAGATTTAGATGAGAGAGAAGGAAGAAATTTTTACACTGAAGGTGGTGAGAGCCTGGCCTGGGTTGCCCAGAGAGGTGGTGGCTGCCCCATCCCTGGCACCATTGCAGGGGAGGTTGCCCAGGGCTCTGAGCAACCTGCTCTAGTTGCAGATGTCCCTGCTGCCTGGAGGGGGGGTGGATGAGATGACCTTTTAGAGATCCCTTCCAACCCAAATCAGCCTGTGATTCCATGAGACCGTGTTGAGCTCAGCTCCACTTCATCAGGTGACTGCAGTTTATTTTTGACAGTTAAAAACTGGTTATTAGAACAGCAAAAGAGACAAGGAGAGGAAGCAAGAGAAAGGCTTTGAAAGGAGCTGAGGTGTGAGCACTGCCCAGGCAGCCCTGATGCTGTTGTCCCAGCAGGTCTGGGATGTTTTCAGCCCTGCCTGGGGCCAGGGATGCCGGGCAGAACATGGCAAGTGTCAAAACTGTGCTGGGGCAGTTTGACTCCATTCAAAGCTGATACGTCAAATGTGTCTGGAAGTCCAGGAAGGGACAAAAGTTGGGATGGATTCCAGGACGGTCAAATCTGTGACCTTTGCTCATACCCTGCCAGTGCCCTTTCCAGTGCTAAGAGCCATGACCGCCTGAAGACATCCGTCAGAGCACAGCAATTCACTCCAGTCTGAGCTCCTTGAACTGGTTCCCAACATCCCACACTGGGGAGAGATGGGGTTTTGATGCATTTGCAGCCCCAAGGGTGCATGGTGGTGGTGAGGAGGTGGAGGCAGCAGAGCTCATGTCCTGCTGGGTCTCTCTGGTGATGCAGGAGAGAGCAGTTCCAGGTGGACTCAGTGGTCTTTGCTCCCTGCCACCCGCAGCTTGTGTGGTGCTCAGAGCTGGGGGGAAACACCAAGGGACGGATGCACAACTTAGACAACAGGTTGCCATCTTCCATGTTTTATAGTGCAACAGCAAGGGTTGAAAAGGAGTCAGGATGCATCCTCTAGTTATTCCCCCAATAATTAAAATGTAGAATTTATTCCTTCTTCCAGTGAGCCTCATGTAGAGAATTAAACACAAGATTAATGAGGTGCCTAATGGTTTGTGTAGCCCCACTCAGAAATAAAGCAACTGTTTGCTCCTTGTGTGACTGGGTGTCTGAGAGCAGCCAGTTTCTCTCCAGATGATGTGAGCTGCTACCAGTGACAACTGCAGATGGATGTTTGAGCTGCTTGCCAAGCTGTTGGGAAAAGCACCGACACAGATCTGGAAGAAATGCACTGAAACTTGCTGCCTTGAGTCACGGGTTTGAGAACAAAAGCTCAGGGAAGGAGCAGTACCCAGCACTTGGCCGCAGTCAGGCTCGCTGGACTTTGCTCCCTCGGGAAGGTTACTCTGATCCAGCCACGATTACAGCTCTTAAACTGAGATGCCACGAAGCTGCTGGTGACCCAACGCCCTTTGTCACCGGGAGCCACAGATCCACGGGTGGCCATGACAAGCAGTGTAACCCCTGGGCAGGTTTGCCTGCATCCCTGACGAGCAATAAAACCTTCAGTTGTATAACCACAGCATGTGCTCCAACTGCATGCGTTATCTCTCACTCTCCCTCATTTATTTATTTATTTTTAAGGACCACCCAGTTAAAGCACTCACTTCCAAAGCACTTGGCCTCTGCGTCCAAACCACAGGCTCTTCCCAGGTCTCCAAACGTGGGTTCTCCAGCACAGCTCCAGACACTGATGTTTTCTCCCAGTGAGGGCTGGGAGCAAGTGGTGACCCCTGGAGGTGCCCTGCCACGGCTGGGACAGAGCGAGACGAAGCAGGAATTAGAAATGACAGAATTTTGTGAGGTCTTTTCCTGACAGTGTTCTGCAGCGTGTTGCAGTCTGTGTACAGTGTACACAGCCAGCGTGGCTTCAGCCCTGCCTGCTGGGACATGAGTTGGGACACGCTCTTCCTCTGCACCTCCTGCTGCCTTTCCCCTCATCGGGACATGTGGTAGGGTTGCAGGTCAGCAGGTGCTTGGTCCCTGTTCCTCCCCTTGGTCCCTACAAATCTGTTCACAGGGGGAGCTCAGGGATCGGTGTCAGTGGTCTGGTGCTCGTGGGCATTACAGTGGTACCAAGTGGGGTTCACCTACCAACCTTTCTGGAGAGGAACTGTGGGCTCAGAGATTTCCATCCAAGAATTGGAGACACCCCCAGAGATGGCATCAGCCCCCAAAGATGACAACAGCCATCCCATGCCAGATTGTGTCACCCCATATCCTTGGTGGGCATCAGCCTGGCTGGACACCTCAACCCCAGGTAAGACCCCAAACCTCTTCCATTGCCAAGCTTGGGACTTCCCTACTCTCTGGGTGTTCTTCCCTCTCTCTCAGGGTGTTCTTCCTAAATTACTCTGAATTACCCTCCCCTGGTACCCAGTGACGTGGAGAACAGTTTATTCCCTTCTCTCTGCAGCGACTTCTCGCATAGCTGAGGGCTGTTATCATGTCTCCCCACCATTGCTTCTAGACTAAACAAGCCCAGTTCTTGCAGCCTTTCCCACAGGTCGTGTTTTTGAGACCTCTGATCACGTTCACTGATCGCCTCCAAACTGTCTCCTGGTGATGGTCATCTCTCTTTAAAGGCTGTGCCCACTGGATGTGGTTCTCTGGCTACATACATGAAGCAAAAGAATTGTTCTGCATTTCTTATGGACAGCATTTGGATTTACACCTCCCAGGGGAGGGGAGAGGGGAGAAAGCCAACCTCTCCTTAGCAGCTCCGATAATCATCCATTTATGACACTGCCTCACAAATCAGGCTCCCAATACCCAAGAATCACAGGACATAGCATTTCAGGCATTTTCTTCCCAGTTCTACTGTCTCGGGAACCTCTGGTTTGACCTGTTCTAGTGTTCCCTGCACCTGGGAAGGCTGGAAGCCCCATGGTCTACCCCAGCACACAGTGCTGAGAGATTACAAATGGGCAGAGAATAGAGCTAGGCAGAAAAAACACAGCTCCCATACCCCAGGGAAGGATCAGGAGAAATACAATATTTTTTCTCATAGGAGATCAAAATTCTGAGAATTCTGGGCTGAAAATAATTCTTCTTTTCTTTTCTTTTCTTTTCTTTTCTTTTCTTTTCTTTTCTTTTCTTTTCTTTTCTTTTCTCTTTTCTTTTCCCTTTCCGTTTTCTTTTTCTTTTCTTTTCTTTTCTTTCCTTTTCTTTTCTTTTCTTTTCTTTTCTTTTCTTTTCTTTTCTTTTCTTTTCTT
>JANHGN010012799.1:26675-47579 GCA_024605025.1 Megaceryle maxima
CCTTTCCTTTCCTTTCCTTTCCTTTCCTTTCCTTTCCTTTCCTTTCCTTTCCTTTCCTTTCCTTTCTTTTTTTTTTCACAAATGGTCTGCAGTGTCTTGTGCATCTTTCTGGACCTTGCTCTCCCTTCTCCAATGAAATCCCGCCCTCCAGGACACTCCATTGCCTGCCTTCAGCTGACTGCACTGTTCCACCAAGCAGGAGTCTCCATCTGCCCTGAGCTATCAGACATGTCATTCTTTGGCAAAAAGTTATGCATTTTTTAAACAGACAAAGTAATTTGTGATAAAAAAAAATAATGCCACAGTGTCTCAAGGGTGTTAATAAACCCAGTGCAGAAGGCACAACACTCAGCAGCGGGTAGCCAGGTGCACCATGGACTTTTTTTGCAGCAGGTCTCACAACTTCTAGTTGAGAGAGCTGAATGGTCAGGGAGGTCCAGGCTTCAGGAAGAAGCAGTTGCAAAGATGGGAGAAGAACATCCCCATCCAGACCTGTGTCCAACAGTGTGAGGTTAATGAACTACTGTTTGGCCCCTGGATCTTGAAAAGACATGAGAACTGCAGGTCTCAGCTTTGCCACTTGTCAAGAGAGCTTCAGGGAAGGCTGGTGGAACAGGACCCTAACTATAAGACTAGATACAAGGAAGAGATTTTTGATGCTGAGGGTGGTGAGACCCCAGACCAGGCTGCCCAGAGAGGTGGTGGCTGCCCCATCCCTGGCACCATTGCAGGGGAGGTTGCTGGGGCTCTGAGCACCCTGCTCTGGTTGCAGATGGCCCTGCTCCCTGCAGGGGGTTGGATGAGACGACCTCAAAAGGTGACTTCCCAGCCAAGCCAGTCTGTGATTCCATGAATCTATGATTCTATGATTGTATGACTGGGGCATGAGCTCAGATGAAAACACACTGCCCAGTACTAACCAGCACCTCATATTGTCCCACCTCCCAAAATGCAACCGTGTGGGAAATGGTCCTTCCAAGCACTCATGTTGTAAATCCACTGGTAGCTCTATTTCTGAACCGAGGGGTTTTTGCAGTCCTTGCAGTAAGTAACCAAACTTAAGGAGGATTTTCTCGTGGTTAAACATTGAGGCCTGTTTTGGCCCAGCAACGTGGGCTCTGCTCTGTCCTCCGGATGGAGTGGAACTGGATTTATTGTTATTTATGTTTCAGTTTAAGCATTACTCAGAAGGTAGCATTAGTCATGGAGCTGGCTCCCTGCACGGCTATCCTTGTTTTCCTTGACTTTCTCTTCCTGCCTTCAGCTGAATTCTCTTTGACATCAGCCATCAAACATGAAACTGCACATAGATCACATATTGTCAAGGGCTGGCGGGGTTTCCAGTTTGGCCTCTACAGCTGTTTGGGGAACTTGCTTTGCTGGAAGGAGGGTGGTCTGTGTCTCCCGCCCTTTGAAGTCCAAGGAGCCCCTAGACACATGCTCAGACGCTGATGTACTCTCACCTCATCCACATTCAAATGTCAGCTGGACTGTGGATGCAAAACTATCTTACTGGATTAGTCTGAAGCTTTTTGCTGTGAGGGAAAGAGCAGGAAGGCAGCATCCGCTTCATCCTCAGGCCCTACTGGTAGCCAAGGGAGACAAAGAGGGACAAAGGCTCCCACAGGGAGCCTTTCCTCCCACCCAAAGCATGGCAAGTGAATCTTCCAATGGACCACTTGGGCTTTTGCCTAGACATGGAGGGAGCTGAGAGAGGGCTCTGATGTAGGCATCTAGCTTTGAGACACATGAAATCAAAGGTGCAATCCTACCCCGTGCTCCCTGCTGTGTGCTTCCTTCCATCTCCTGTAAGATTTCACCTTCCTGGCAACAGTTTCTGCTACACTCTGACAACCACACCGACTGTCGATGCAGGTTCTTTGCCTTTGCTGGCCTCACCAACCTTTACCCTTAAATTCACTCTTTCACCTTGTGCAAGTGTGTCCCTGGGGGACCTCTCTTCTGCTGGGTGCAGTCATGTATTTTCATCAGCCACAGGTTTGTTCCTGTGACTGCAAAGGACATGGCAGTGTTGGTGGATGGAGACCAAGGTGAGCAATATGCTCACCTGAGATGTGCTCTGCAGACTGAAAATGCTCCAGAAAACTTGTGCCTGTCACCATTCCCATCAGATGAAGGACCCTCAGCAGGTCCCTGGGTGCTACAATCCAAACTGTGGGGCTAGAGGCTCCCTTGGAGGACCCCTGGCTCTCCATCCCCAGCAGCTCTCCCAACCTCAGACCTCCTTGAAGCTGATCTCAGTGACTGTGTCTGTGTGTCCATCTTGGCAGATGTGCTCAGCTCTCCCCCTGCAGCCTCTGTGCTAGACAGTGTCTCTAAACACATTTTCCAAAACAGATTATTATTTACTCACCCAAGGCAAAGAAAAATATTCCAAGACGAGCAGCCTCCTGCATTGCTCTTACCCAACCCCTGGCGGATTCCTCTCTGGGTGCTGTAATTTAGGATGGGGAAGGCAGACAGCCTTGATGTGGTTTTTCTTTCTCCCGGAGCTTCTCCAGCACGCTCATCCCCTCTCCCCATGCCAAGCAGCTCTCCTTCCCCTCTCAGCCAACTTAGAATTATCCTCTGATATTGGGAAGATAAATGAAGAAACTGTTAAACTACTTGGAGCTGGGTTAATAGACTTTTTCTAATCAAGGGTCCCAAACCTGTGATCTGCCTGGTGGACCAAGCTGCTCAGAGATTTTGGAGGGATCAATCAAGGTAACTTTTCACAGAACATCTACAGCATTGTTGATACCCTCAGGGGTGCCTGGGGTAGCAGTGAACTGCATGGGAGTAGGAGGTGATCCTGTTTTACTGTCTCATCCCTCTGCTAGTTAAGAGGCCTGATCCAAAATACCAGACCAACCCCAGTGTATGCTATTATTAGTTTCCAATTATAAATTAATGGATTAAAAAGTCATGCTGGTTAATTCCAACAGGTTAAAACAGTGACCTGGCTTTGCAGGACTGCTAATGTGTGATCCAAAAAGCAAAAGCAATGGTCTAAGTAAGAGTGGGGAAAACAGAGAGAGAGAGAGCAGGTAACGTCAGAGGGGTGCAGGGAAGGACGCTGCCATCTTCGTGTTCTCTGCTGAAAGCAGAGCCTGACCTGGCCATGCTGGGCTAATGATTGAACTTGATAATCTTGAAGGTCTCTTCCAAGCAGAGCAATTCTATGATTCATCAGCGTGGACATGCTGGCATCTGGAGCTGAGAGCTGGATCTCCTTTCCCGCACTGATTCCCAGAGGAGCTGCACACAAACCTCCTCAGCCTGGGAAAGCAGCAGGACCCGTCACAGCGCTGAGGCAGAGGGGGATCATTTGCAAAAGCCTCTCCATATTCTGTGACTGGCTACATGCTTTATAATTGATGATACCAAACTATAAATAAGCACACCCCAAATTAACAGTGCCCTCCTCTGGCTTTAAATTGTGTTCATGGATTCTTCTCTTGAAATAGCAACAGACTTTTGGTTCAAATCTTCATGGAAAATAAATCATGCAGGGAAGGAGATGGAACAGGCTGAAGTCTGCCCTCCTGCAGCTGAGTCTGTAACACCCTGCTGTGCCACTTGCACACAGAACAGTTTCTGAGCGGGATGGGTCCTTCTCACTCTGGTGTTTACAAAAGTCCCTTGCACAGCAGGCTGGATCTGGCCCACAGTTTCTCTAACACTTGCCTAAAAAAGCAAGTAAGCCCCAGCAAACTGAGTAGTGGCAGCTGAGTCATTAACAACCCCCATGATGCCTTCTAGCCTGCTGCTGGGTTTCACTGTCTAGCACAGGTGATTAGTGGGGATGTGGGGCTGTGGGGCTGTGGGGCTGTGTCCCAGCAGCTCCAGGATTTTTGGTGCATAAACTTAAACCCACTTCTGAAGGCTGGGTTGCACTTGGTGATGTTATCAATGTTCATCTGTATCTAAAGGGTCAAGAGGATGGGGTCAGACTCTTGTCTGTGGTGCCCAGCCACAGGACAAGGGTCAATGGGCACAAACTGGAACCCAGGAGGTTCCACCTGAGCAGGAGGAGAAAGTTGTTTGGTGTGAGGGTGTGGGAGCCTGTGCCAGGCTGCCCAGAGAGGTTGTGGAGTCTCCTGCTCTGGAGAGATTCCCAACCCCCCTGGACCCTGTGCTGCTGGGCCCCCTGCTCTGGGTGACCCTGCTGGAGCAGGGGGGTGGCACCAGAGCATCTCCAGAGCTCCCTTCCAACCCCCACCAGTCTGGGATTCTGTGATTCTGTGACCAAAGCATCAGGAGAGTGAGTGCAATGCCATGCTGGGGGAGGCACAGAGAGTAATTTCTCCTCCATGTCTTGTGGAAAGCTGCTGCCCTGGGGTAAGTCTGTGACTTCCCAGTTAATGGTCTCCCCTTTGGCTGCACCAGAGCTGGGATTTGCCTGGAAGAGAGAGGCAGAGCTGGCTTTTTACTGCTGCTAATGAAGAATGATCCCTGCCTGACCCTTGCATCTCACGAGTCTTGGCATGGTAGGTCTGGCTGCATTTTACAGGGCAAAGCCCGTTAAAGAGGAGAGACTGAAGTTTATTGCCCTGTTTGAATTCCACATACGTCTGAATGAAAAACAAGCCACTTAAAATGATAAAAGGGCCTGCGTTTTATTTACTGGAGTGGCAACAAACCTCCAAGCTACATCTCTCTTGAAGGCAGTATTCATGCAGCTCAGACACGGCCAAGCACAGAGTCTTTCTTGACATAAAGCAACCGCCTGTTTGCAGGAGAGATGTGAAGGGAGAGATCTGAAATGCCTGCCTGTCTGCTAGTCCCCTGCCTCTGCAGCTGAAGTTGATCCATCCTTGAGTCCTTCCCTGCCATGGCAACATCCCTACGCTGTGCAGGAGAGGGGCAGGATGGCGGGGGAGGGGTGGAATTGGTGGTGACTGTCACAGAGGATCAGCCATACAGGGGAGGGAAGGTGATGGAAGGCATGGGAAGAGACGAGGTGTGCTGCAAAGCCTCAGGCTGGTATCTGAATGGGGTGGAGAGGGTTGGAGACAAGAAGAGACTCTAAAATGCTGAGGAAGGTGAAGGTAGAGAAGGGGAGGAAGGAATTGTGAGGACCTGACCTTGAGAGGGAGAAGAAGGAATGGCAGAGAATGGACACCAAAGCCACGGTGAAGGCAGAACAGACCTCTGTCAGCCCATCAGTGGGGTGGCACAGGAGAGAAGGGATGACACCCTGAGGCTGGGAGGAGCAGTCCCTCCTGCAGCTCCAGAGCAGGCCCCACAGCTCTTCCTTGGTCAGACACCATGGAGGGAGGACAGCAATGTCAGGGTCTTGGAAGGCCACCTACCAACCAGGGTGAGCACAGCAGGGTTGAGACAAACCATGGTCTGAGATTTTTAACCAGATTGCTCTACATGAGACACTGCTTCAGCTTCGGTGAGTTGCAAAAAGCCCGATTTTTAACAGTTTCCAGGCTCCCAAGTCTGTGTTACAGCCATACTGTGAGATCCACAGTTCCCCAGGGACCTGCAGAAACAGGCAAGGTGAAGGTGTCTGAGCAATAAGCACTTCAGAAAGCAGTTCACCCCCCGCTATCCCTGCACGTGTTCGTGTGATGCAGATGCAGATGTCTCTTGTCAGTACATGTGCTCTCTACAGCATTACATCATTGCAGTGAAACAGCACCAGGTAGCAATGCAGCATTCTGCAATCAAGGGCCGGGGCAGGCTTCTTGCTTCTCCCTCCAAAATAAACCACAGCAGCAGCTGGTGAGAAAGGGGAGGCTTTTGAGAGAAGAATGGCATTTTGACCAGCCCCATCACCAAAACACTTGTGTCATGGTCCTTCAAGGATGGTATGTCCACTAGGATTAGGAACCTTGGTGGAAAAATGCATTGCAGTGATGGGACCCCACAGTGCAGCCTGCTGCTGTGATTTGGAAGCTGCTCTGGGAGAAACAAGTGTGTCCATTCAATGTGCTGTCCTTAGATGGAGAACAAGCTGTCATGTCAACCGTATCAGTGTCATTCTAGTCAAACACATTCCAGCCATCCAGGACATACACTGCAAAATAGATATGGTTTAAGGTGTCACCCCATGGGGTCAGAGGAGCCTGATGGGAGCTTGTATCCAGATCCAGGGGACAGGTGGTCCTTGTTGGATAGGATAGTCACCCCTGGGACCAGTAAACTAAGGTGGCCACATATGAGACTCTTCGCATCCCATCCTTGTCCGCATGGAAAGCGTTTGGGAGGCTCTGTCAGTCCCAGGGGGGAGGTATGGTGAACATGGAACCAGGAGGAGTTATATCAGCTCTGAATGGCAAGAGATAATCGCAGCATTTGGAGCCCTGACCTGCAAAGTTCTTGTTGTTTCACAGATCAAGCTGGTTGTGTATCTGTTTATAGACCATTATCAAAGTGATGCTGATGAATAGGAACAAATTCCTCCGGGGATGTTTTGAGACACAGCTTTGCAAAGGAAGCTCAAAGGAATGTGTGTGCTTAGGATTTTCAAAAAGACTCAGTTAAGTAACAACGTGTTGTTAGGTAGAAATGCTCAGTACCTTGAAGGGGGAGCAATAGTTTGGAGGGTCTGCAGTGGGAATACTTCTTGGGATGCATCTAGGCAAATGAAAATTTAGGTTGGGTCTTAGAAAGTCTAGAAGGATGTATCAGCAAAACCTGGAGAGATATTTTGAATGGGAACTTACTGGAGGATGACTAAAAAGCAACTTTAAAGGGTAATAAAAGGACTGAGCTATTTTCAGACGAGTTATATGGCTATCAGCATAGATTTCTTTTCTGCAATCTTTAACACAGCTACAACAACTGCTCTGTTGAATGAAAGGCTTGGCCATTCTTTGAGACCCTTGTTTCACACGCACCTTTCCTCCTATAAATTTCAGCCAGGCAAATAATTTGCTACGTGTAGTTTATTACAAAACCGAAACCCTTTCTTTCCTGTTTCCGTTTTGTAGACACAGAGCAGTTTATGTGACTTGCTTCACTCTTTTGTTTATTTGGCAGCTGCAAACAAAACTTGGTTCTTGTGTCACCCGCAAAATGTTTCTGTGATTATTCACAAGGTGTGTGTCAGGCAAGATGCGTAACTGGTTTACTGAAATCAATGAGACTCTTTCTGATTTTTGGCCAGCAGCCCAAACTTAGCTGTACAGGCAATTTTGACATGACATTTTGGCATCCTTAGGCAAGTATTTGCTTTCTGCAAAGGACAGTCATATTCCTACAAATAACACCGCCCCCCGCCCCCGGGTGTACGTGTATAATGAACTGCAAGCATCAGTGGTATGTTCAAAGAGAATTGACTTCATAAATCATGGAAAGATTTATGATTCTGTACTGTTTGAGCATCTACTTGCAACTGGGGAATAGGAACACTGCCATCCCATGCTCAAGATGTGGTCTTTCCAAGGGCACGATTCCATTCCAGCCACGGACCATGACTGCAGGAACAGGTTAGCGTGACTGGTGTGACACAGGAGTTTGTTCACTGAATCTGGTGATGACACCCACTGGGAGAAACCACAAATGTGTTGGAGCACAGGAGATGAATTCTAAATGATTTTGACAAGTTGGAGAAATGGTCTGAAATAACAGAACTCAGTTCAGTAGGGACAAGCGCCAGTCACCATAGATAAGCAGTTGCACCAACAAGGCATAGAAAGAAGTGTTTGGGCAGCAAAAGTAAGGAAAAAGAAAGAGAAAGAGAAGTCAGAGATGGTGGATTTTAAGCTGAACACAAGCACCAGTTTGATTCAAGAGGAAAAATAAAACAATGAGAGAGAGGGGGTGAAAAATGAGAGAAAAGCAGAAGTGGAGAGAACACGACCTACAGGAAGGGAGTGGGGACTGGAGCTGCTGATGCCTCAGCACAGATGGGATGCCCAGCAGTCTTCAAACACATCAAGTGTCTGCTGAATGGAAGGAGGGATGAGCAACCTGCAGCCTGCGGCGAAGAGCACAGAGATGAGCTCGAACTGCAGCCAGAAGAAGATTCAGACCCACTTTAGGACAAACAGCAAGCAAGCTGGAGAAACAGGTATCAGGGAGATACCTACACCAGAACACTCTTCCAGATCTCTTCCTGGCTGGGATGTTTTTGGTTTTTTTTTTTCCCCTATATTTCTGCAAGCTGATTTGAGCATCAAAGCTCCCATTATGTGGTGCAGTTAGAAAAGGCAACACAGTCCTACCCCAATAGCAGCAAATTCCTCCCTGGATAAATCAGGCAGTAGGCTCAGAGTTTCCACTGCCGGCTAATCCGTGCCCAGCCTGCTCTGGGTACAGCTGCCTCTCTGAGATTAGCTCCAGGATCACGCCCTGACCTCTACCTCTCCTCCATTAGCCATTTTTTGTTCCCTTACTAAAATTATTTAAAATTCCTACATATCTGAGCACCTTAGTACATTTAGAGTCATGCAGCACCCGTCGAGTGACACCAGTAACTCTGAGTGCATTTGGAAGGACTGCAGGAACGGCTGCCGATTGCTCAATAACCTCAGCTGGAAGGGAAAACAGGTGTCCCCTGTGAAATCTGCATTGCATGGGGCAGGGGCTGGTCATGCTTCCAAAAAAAATTCCCAGCAATTTGTTTTGTTAGGCCTGTAAATATCATGTCTTGGTTTTATACATTTTTTTTCTTGTTAAGGAGTCCAGTAATGCTGATGAACCTAGAGTTCACCAAGGGGTTTTCAGATGAGTTAAAAAGAAAAAAGACAGGAGTACATGGGGTTAAACCTCTGGGAAAGCATGTGCTGCAGCCTGGGAAAGTGTCTCACCGGCCTGAAAATGGACCTTTTTGATTTTCACGTCCTGTTCCGTATTCTCTGGGGGAGAGGCACTGTATGGTTCCCTCCAGAAAAGGACTATGTCCATCTTAGCACTACTTTATTTTTTATTTCCTCCTGCTTGTCTTAAGTGAAGGCTATTTCTGCTCTTTGTGTTGAGAAGGGCTTCAATTTGAAGGTTAATTTTTAAAGGGAAAACTTATAGTGTCTATAAACACCCACCAGCAGCATTAGGAACTGTTTCCTTTCTTTATCTCACAGTGTTCCCAGATGGTTTTCCCACCGAAGTTTTGGAGAAGGACATACCCTGGATGCTCAGCCATGGTGGTCTCAGCAAACAGCCATCCAGTGTGTGACAGGGACAACGCAGTGACAGTGGCCTCCCTGTCCTCCCCGTGCAGAGAACAGGGTGGCAGAGGCTGGGCTTGTGGGGATGCTGTGCTCCTGGAGGTACTTTGCTCCCATGGAGCTGTTCCCAGCTTCCTCAGAGCACTGCTTTTCCCAGTAACATCTTTGCACCTCATCTCCTCCATTGTGGGACTGAGGATGGCCCCTGTGGTCAGCACACACAAGAAATACCAAAACCTTCCCTCTTGCCTTCTTATCACACCTTGTGAGAGCTCTGAGATAGAGAAAGTGAAATACCTTAATTATCAGGACACAAAAACTTATGGTGAAGGGAGACAGCAAAATATTTGTCCTATAACCCCCGTATAAGCACTAATCATGGAGCAGGACCCCGATGCCAGAGCAACTCCACAGCTCCACCACTGTAGAAACACCATCGACATTGCACAGGGATTTTCTCGAGTGCTTGGACCACGAGGTGGCCCACAAAGAGCAGTGAGACGTGGAGCTGAATCGCTCTGCCTCCCAAACCATGGTGATCTGCCAGAGCAGTGCCTCTTCCCATGCAGGTGACACATGGGGACAGCCTACCCAGTGAGTCATAACGTGATGTTCCTGTCCCCTTTTGTAGGACACGTTTTCCAAGCAATCTGCAAGCTCCAACCATGGCGCTTCTCATATGTAACACCAGCAGGCAGGAGCGTGGCAGAGCTGAATTTAGTCACACAGCTCTCCCGATGTGTCACTGCCGAAAGGTCACCGCATCTCTCCTTACGCCGCTGGCGTGGTGCCCGAGGGAGCGGGCGGCGTGATGTAACCCAGCCTCGTCAGGAACTCATACTTGGCAGGGCAGCCATTCCACTGATGAGTATTTCCTGCAAACAAACCCCCCCATTGCTTTGCAGCACCCTCAGAACCCCCCTGTGTCACAGAGTTGGCACACAGCTGAGCTCCATGTGGAGATGCTGCTGCTTGATTCCTCCCCATCTTCTCCACAGCTCAGCCGTGGCCTCCACGCTCCCACAAGGCTGACACTCTCTTCTGTATTTTCCTTTTCTGACAGCTGTCGACATCAAACCTTCAACCTGGAGAGGTGCAAAAAGATGAACCAAGAGTGTCAGGAGAGGCAGCACGATGGCAGAGCAGGGAGCAAGCCCATAACTAATGACAGGCAATACAGCACCTGCTCGTGGTACTGCAAAGTCTTCAGCAAGCAGCACAGCCAGGGCAGTAGCCCAGGGACGGGGACTGATGTGCTGAGCTTGGTGCCCAAATTTCTCCAGGGTGATGGGCACACACCGCAGGGTGTGGCTCTGCACTGTATGCTGCCGTTGCACCGTTTGTGTTCATTGCAACATCACACCTGCCTCTGGTCTCTTCCTGATCTTCTGAGAGACCCAGCCTGGTCTTCTCCCTCCCCACTTTGTGGCAGCATCTTCCCTCTCCAGGGTCCCAGAATAGACACTTTATCCATTCCATGAAGAAAAGTTGGACTTGGGGGCAGGGACTAAATTTATTCTGCAAATAATTTTGTTGATTTTCACAGTTGAGAATTTTACCCTAAAGTCAGGGATCTGCTCTCTTTCCTCCCAGGGCAGCCTGGGAAAGCAGTGACGCTTTTTATTGCTCTAGAAATCAGCTCAGTTGGATGGACTGGAGGTGATGAATGTGCCTGGAGCAACCAGGTGCAAGCAGTAAAGGAAAGGCCCACCATGGCAGGGCAGACAGCACAGAAATGGAAATGGCTTCACGTGTTTGCAGCTGGGCCTGAGCACTGCCTTTCTTGCTCCATCTCCAATGGGACATTGGCCATCAGTGGCCAAGAAGGCTGATGGTCTCCTGGGGGGCATGAAGAAGAGTGTGGGCAGCAGGTCGAGGGAGGTTCTTCTGCCCCTCTACTCTGCCCCGGTGAGTTCACCTCTGGAGTATTGTGTCCAGTTCTGGGCTCCCCAGTTCAAAAGGGACAAGTGAGTACTGGATAGAGTTCAAGAGAGGCTATGAAGATGCTGAGGGGCTGGAGCATCTCTGTGCTGGGGAAAAGCTGAGAGCCCCGGGGCTGTGCAGCTGGAGAAGAGCAGCCTGAGAGGGGAGCTGAGCAATGCTGAGCAAGAGCTAAAGGGCCCTTTAGGGGGGTGAGAGGATGGGGCCAGACTCTGGTCAGTGGTGCCAGTGACAGGACAAGGGGCACTGGGCACAAACTGGAACCCAGGAGGTTCCAGCTGAGCAGGAGAAGAAAGTTCTTTGGTGTGAGGGTGTGGGAGCTTGTGCCAGGCTGCCCGGAGAGGTTGTGGAGTCTCCTTGTCTGGAGAGATTCCCAATCCCCCTGGACCCTGTGCTGCTGGGCCCCCTGCTCTGGGTGACCCTGCTGGAGCAGGGAGGGGGGTGGCACCAGAGCATCTCCAGAGGCCCCTTCCAGTCCACACCATGTTTGGATTCTGTGATGCTGTGATCAGAGCTGGGCAAGGTGTGGCCCCCCCCCCAACACCTATCTGGAGCTGCTCAGACTTCTCCAGGGAGAGGACCATCAGCCCTGCTCGAGCTCTGCCTGTGCACGAGTGCCCACGCGACTCTGAGCTCACCCTGACACAACCGCTGGCTGCTCCCATAGCGTTCCTCCCTGGTTCACATCACCTCGTGGTGACAGCAGCTCACCCCAGGGATGCGACCGCAGCGGTGGGAGCGGAGCTGCCTCAGACACTCACATTCCCAAACCCCTGGGAGACTGAGAGCAGACCTGCCTCTTGGGAGGGAAACGCCGGCACAACACAAGCCCTCGGATTGCTTTGTTCAGAGAAGAAAAAACAAACATTTTACTTCTTAATTAACATCCTTCAACCCTCAAACACGCCAAGCAATTACTCCTTCTATATGTCACTCAGTCTAATGACTAGTTAATAATAAAAGCCATGCTGGTCTGCAGCCTTCAAAGCCAGGAAGCAGATTTTAGAGTTAATCTCCTTTCACAACAAGCTTCAAAACCTGTCTGTGTTTATTCTGGGACAAAACCATTGGGAACGAATAGGTCTGAACAGGGCAAGCAATTTTTTTTTTTTTTTTTTTTTTTTTTTTTTTTTTTTTCTGGGATTTGTTTAATATATTGTTATTAAGAAAAATGAATAATAGAGCAAAGTGCTTTGAAATGATGTCTGGAAGGTGGCACCAGGCAGGGCTTTGAGCCAGTGAGCCTGGACTATCTCTGAAAGCAAAAGCCTCTTGGCTGGAGAGCACTGGTTTAAGGATGGACCACCACCTTGCCATGAGGTTCTCTTGCCTCCTTCAGCATTTCACCATTCACTTCATCTCATTTTGAGCTGAGCTTCAAGCCAATCAGGCTTTCCCACAAAGCCACCATCATGTCCAGAGCCTCCTTAAGCAGTGTTGTGGGCAGTTGCTCATGGTGCTGGGGTAGCTCAGAATAAGCAATGATGAACTCCTGCCAGGCTTTTAGCTGTCCTCCTGCTGCCATGGCCCCAGGGCCCTGAGTCCTTCAGGAATGATGGCCCTAAGACTGCTTCTTGGTGGCAGGATGGAGTGTCTTTGGGCTACCTGCACCATCCCTTTCCCAGGTCTGGATAATCCAGGCTGCCTGAGGCTTGCTGGAGGTCGAGGTGAGCTGCAGCTCCTCCTGGCCGGTGGAGATGTGGGTGTAGTGAGGGGGACATGCCTTGGTCCTGTCCCTGCATGCAGTCAGGATGTGGGCAGCCAAGCAACCAGAGCCAGAAGCTGGGAAGCTGCCCAGTGTGGACTGTAACAAGCATCAAAGTGCTCTGATTCACCCCAGGGAGAGGTCTCTTGCCGGTAATTGCATTTTTTTCTTCAAGGACTCCTACGTTCCTTTCCCAGATCTCTGTATCCCCATGAACGAGACGATCATTTCCCAGTGCAACAGGCACTGGGGGAATGGGGAAACTTGGCCCGAAGCACCAGAGACATCAAAGTGAGGGAACTCTGTAATTCATGATCTCTCTGCAAGGCAGGCTCGGAGAGAAAATGAAAAATTCCTTCTCCAGAAAGATGTGGCAACATGAGCAATGGGAGGGGAGGAAAACTCTGGGGAGACATGGAGCAGTTATTTAACATCTGTCTCTCTGAATGAGGAATCAGATGTTCAAAGACAGTTTGGAAAAAAAAAAAAAAAAAAAGGGAAGGAAAGGACTAGAAAATAAATAAATAAAAATGCAGTTGCACCGAGTAAAAAGATCAGGTCTGGACATAGTTCTGGAGAAAGTGAGGTGGGAATGACAGCAAAGCCCAAGCCAGTTTACAGGAGATGGTTTCCCACAGTCTGGGGAATGAATCAAGGCTTCAGCCCTAGTCCAGGCTGCCTGCAGAGGTGGCTTTCCTCTGGCTCAGGGCAACTCACAGCTGAGGGGTGCCCTAGTTTGCAGCTCCAGTGCTTTCAGATGGGAATGGGGCACCTGAATACCTTCTTGGTTTGGTGTTTGGTCATAAAATCACAGAATTATTAAGGTTGGAAATGACCTTCAAGATCATCAGGTCCAACTATGTACTAAACATTATCAAAACCACTAAACCATGGCCTGCAGTGCCACATCTGGAGGTTTGTTGAACCCTTCCAGGGATGGTGACTCCACCCCCTCCCTGGGCAGCCTGTTCCAAGGCCTCACCACTCTCTCAGGAAAGAAATCTTTTCTAATATCCAACCTAAACCTCCCCTGGTGCAACTTCAGCCCATTTCCTCTTTGTCCTATCACCTGGGAGAAGAGACCAACACCCACCTCCTACAACCTCCCTTCAGGTAGCTATCTCCTGTCAGCCTCCTCTTCTCTAGATGGATGTTTGGTCTCACAGAGTCTTGACGCCTCTGCTAAGAAAGTGCTGCCTCCATCCCTTCTGGAGGACTGATGGGGATGGAAACTTCCCACTTTGGGGTTAATATCACTCCCATCTGACAGATTTCTGAGACATGTCTGAGCTAGGGAGAGCTTCCACCTGCTGCACGTGGAGCGTCTGGCAGGAGAACAACAACCACCACAAAAATACCAATGCAGGTGTTGCCGTCTCTTGTGAGAAATGCATCCCACTTCTTGGATTTTTCAGGAATGAATTGAAAATATATTTGCAAGGTTTTGTTGTAATGGGGGTTGCCATGACAACAGCTACAGCTACTCAGGAAAAAAAAGGAAGGGCTCACACTGTCACCGGGGCCATCTGTCCCTTCCATGGAGGGTCATTAGGAAGCCGTGAACCAACCTCCCCAAGCCAAGTCTCCATTTAAGCTCATGGGTGATAAAAGGGCTTGGTACAATTTATCAAAATGATTCTCTCCTGAATCACTGTTTCTTTTCTCTGCACTGACATGATAATTTCCACAAATTAAATTCTAATGAGGAAGCCTCGCATTTCAATGTGATGGAGAGCTTTTCTTCTCTAGGATGCACAGCAGCATGGCACCCATTGTGGAGGGAGGAGAAAGGATTAAATACGAATCAAGTTGAGACGAGAGGGAAAGGAGCCCTTTGGCAGCCTTGGCAAGGGCAGTTTTGTTATTATTATTCACCTTAACGCTGTGGCATTACGTAACCCGGGTGGCTGCGTGTTCTTCTCTGAGCTGAGACCACAAACCCCTCTGAGGATGAAGGCAGTGAGCAGTTCCTGGAAATGCATCCAGGATGCAGTGCTGGGCAGGGATGGATCACCCTGGGCAGGGGAATGGAGGCAAGCGCAGGTGCTTCCCTGCTGTGAAACTGGGGGACGCTCTCAGAGTGTTTTGGGTGACAAGTGACACCATGGGCCTTGATACAGCCATGCCTCCAGATCTCCCAAGCCCACAGAGGAGGAAGGAGGTGCCTCCACTGGTGCAATGTGATCTGGAGGATATTTTCAGTTGTGCTTTTTCCATGACACCCCTACAGGGCATCCCCACGTCCCAGCAGCATGAACTGCCCTTTGAGCTCTGTCATCCCCATCATACAGCCTATCTGGTGGCAGAGGCCTGGAGACCTCTTGGCAGGGAGCAGGGGGCTCTGTCAATGGCTTACTGCATGCAGGGGAGATCCTTGTCAGGGTATTAGATGGAAAAATGAAAAGATGGTGGGATCTGGAGGCTTCCCTGCCTCATGGGTCTGTACACTGGTAGTGATGTGGGCAGGGGGGGAGAAAAGAGCTCAAGCATGGAATTTTGCTCTCCACACGGCAGGAGCAGATCCCACAGGAGAAAAACACAGGGGAAAACTTCAGAGGAGACCCCCTGCTAAAGCTCAGCAGAGTGGTGGCTTTTCATTTGGATTCTTTCTGGAGTAGGAGGGTTTTGCTCGAGGCACAGGGAGGCTGAGTGGCTCCAGTTTTGATTCCAAGCAGCTCATTTCAGGGTCACTGCAAGCTGCTAAATCTTCTTCTGCCACAAATTCCCCATCAGAAGGGAGGGTTGTCAGAAAGCTCAGAGCTTCACTGGTGTCAGGAGCAGGTTAAAACATTAAACCATTGGAGACCCCATTACCAGAAGCTGTTAGGACCCTGCCCACAGATCAGCAAGATCTATTTGAATTTGACATTCAGTGTAAAGACAGGAGCAGGCAGAGACCCAACTCCAACCCAAACTGTGCTGGTATTACCTTGACCCCTGTAACGTGAATCCGCTGTGCCCGCGTGACACTGTGCATCAGAAAAAATCTCCGACATCTGCTACGATACAGGGCCAAAGCCACCCTCAGTAGCCTGATTTGACTCCGTGTCCTTTACTCCAGGGTTGCTTTTGGAATGCGAGTTGCTGCCTCCGCAGTGTTATTTACTGGGTGCCTGTCTGTAGTAATAGCTGCACTTGTTTGGACAGGTGACTTGTATCCTACGCTTTGGAAGCTGCTTATATTGAAATTTCACAATGAAACTCCAGCCAAAAGATACCAGGCAGAAAGCAAAAATTTAGAGGCCCTGGAAAAAGGTGGTAATTCTGTTTTTCCAGGACTGCTAATTCCAAGTAATCTCAATTGTAAACAAAATTTGCATCACTCATAGAAAGAAAAGCATGTAATTGAACTCTATCCCTTCTCGGAGAAATGCAGCTGCTGGGTTGTCCCAGAAATCTCTTCCTGGAAAGAAATTATGAGTTGTTCTGGAGAATCTGCAGAGATATTGCTTGGAACACCTGAATCTGAGAGTGCTGCAGAGTCCTCAGCCCTGTCCTGGTGCTGTGAGAGTGACGTGTCTTTGCCATGTGAGGAGCATCAAAGTCCTCAGAGCTGCCCGAGGGGAGTCAAGTCCATGTCCTGTTGTGTGTGTACACAATATTTGTCTCTTTGTACAATAGGAACCATCTGATTTCCATGAGACTACTAATTTGTACAGTTTACAGAACGTAGTGGCTGATGAGGCCATCAGAGTGAGGCAAAGTAAAGCTTTGCTGCACTAGGTTTTACCATGCCTGTGTGGGCTGAACATGACACAGGCATGGGACAACCCTGGGGTAACCCTGAGAGCCACAGACAAGACAAACCCCACTGAGCTTGCCTGTGGTATGTTTAGAGTCAGCCAGGCAGGATGGGTCAATTTAAGAAATTATGAACTTTTGCACAAGGGCCCCACACATCCAATTTGTAGAAACACCAAGCAAACCAGTCCAAAAGAGAAGGGATGGAGAGGAAAAAGGGCAGGGGCAAAACAGTGCAGAGACATCAAATGGAAGCATGTGCCCTTGGGTGCAGGCACTGCTGAGCGTGGAGGAAGGACCCTAAAGGGGTTAGTGGAGCACACTTCCAGAACCCAATGTTGTTGTCTTTCATCTTTTGGAAACTCCTTTATCTTCTGGGAACGCTATTTCCCAGGTGGCAAAGAGAAACTTGTGTCTTCAGAAGACCCTTCTTGCTATCTCAAGACTCAAGTTCCTCTTCCATTGGGTATAGAGGAGTGGAAGGACTCTCTATTTGCTTTTCCTCAGCTGCTGTGATTTCCAGGGAAGAAAGCAGAGTTGGGAGCTCTGTGCACATTGATCTTCTCCGTGGCCTTGTGCACATCATGGTACAACTTCCTAGTAGAAGAATTACTGGAGAGTATTTTGCTTGCTCTGTTGTGCTCAGTCCCAGGAGGGCGATCCCCTGGCTGGGGTGGTGCTGACACATTTATCCGAGGCGCATTGCTGCACGCTCAGCCTCTAACTCAGGAAAAGAAAATGTGCTTTGGCAGGCGTCGTGGAAAGGCTTTGGACACACGCTTCTGGAAGAGAGCTCTGCACGAGCATGTTCTCTGTCTTTCTGCAGGCAAGTTCCATGTACCTGTGTGCGTGGCTGTTGTAGGAGCAGAAAAATACTTTGTTTTTTTACCACGTGAGGACTAAGGGAAGATGCCAGGTTTGTTCCCTGAGACCTGGACCCAGACCAGTAATCTGGCAGGAGAAGAAGGGCTTTCCTTATGTGAAGCCAGAGGTGTGTAAAGCAGAATAGCTCTGGTGCTGGACCAGCACTTACGTGTGAGTGTAACGGGTGCTGCAGCAGTAAGGGAAGATCTCATTTTTTATATCCTTGGATTTGCAAGAGCTGTGTCCAACCGGATGAATGCTTTAGCTTCTAAAAGTGAGGATGATGTAATTTTTTCTGTTTATCTTCCCCAAACAAAGAGCTGAGCGGGTGACTGCTTGAGGCCTATTCCTGGTCTGTATTTGCTAGGAGCTGTTTTGACTGAATTTTGCAAAGCCACTAAATAAGTCTCTCATGTAAAATGAACAAATTAAACACATTTTTTAATTACTCTGCCCACTTTTTGCATTGCCTCTCTTTGTTCTGGGACACCAAAACTTTAGAGCCTGGCCTGGTTAGCACATAGAAAACCAGATCTCCTATCCCCTTGCTGGCCTAGGGACACAGGGATAAAATAAGAACAGTTATTTTCCATGTTAATGTGAATTATTGTTTTCTATTTATTTATCTCTGATGTTGCCTGAAATGGTGGCATCTTATGGGGTGGCCATCGGCCCACAGAGTGTGAATGACAGGAAAATAAAAGAACAATAAATCCATTAACACTGTACAACTCATCAGCGAGACAGCGTAACTTTGAAGTTTGCTTTTCTGATTTTGCCAGCTCCTTGCCTTTCATTTCTTACTTTTGCCTGTGTTTGTGGCCACAGAGTTTTGCCAGAAGGCCCAGATCCCCAGCCAGACATCAGGTCTTCTTGGACTACCCTTGGTGGGGTGTCCCATCAGTGCAAGGGACACAGCTCTGTCTCCTTTCTCTGGGGTTTTGGATGATGTGGAAAATTCTCCTCAGATCATCAGCAGATGGTTATATGCAACCTTTGCTTCATGGGTCAACTTCTCTGTGACTTTCTATCTGACTCACTAGTTTGCATTTCTAAACCTCTGCACCTCTTAATTTATCTGCTGACATTGTTATCTTCTCTTTAGCTCTGAAAACCATCCAGAGTGGTGGTTATGGGAAGGATTGACTCAGGAATGAGCCAGACACAACGCAGCCTTGTCACTTGGGAGAAAGTACCTCTAAGAGAACTTGGCGCTCTAACTCCTCTGCAGCTTTCCTGCAGTTCCTTAGAGATATTTTTAAATCATGAGTGAAGATGACTGAATTTAATATGGCAATGCTGAGAATGCAAGAAAGTTTCAAAGTTTTGCTGTTCTCATTCTCAGGAGAACAAAAGTCCAGAAAGCTGATCCCTATGTTAGTTTTTAAGGGTGATTGGGTTTGATTTTCTTACAGTTACAAGGGAGAAGCTGAGGACACTCAGATGCTTGACTGAAAATTCTCTGTCCTCGAGGTGATGAAGTCCCTATGTGAAGTGTCCCAGTGAGGCATGGGTGCTGGGAGTGAAGGGTTGGATTCCCAAGAGGACTGAACTCTTGTATTTTCAGGCAGAGATCTTAAATAAATTTGAGATTTGTGCCTTGAAACTGTCAGGCAGGTAGCTGGGTGGGGTGCAATTGATACACTGGGCAAAAATGCTCCCAAGCTTTCCCTTAGCCCCCAAAGCTCAATGCACCTGTATTTTTCTGCATGTATGTAGGAAAGGAAAGTGGCAACTAGTGGAGCAGCAGCTCAGCCCTGTCTAGGATTAGCCAGCAAAGGACATTTCCCAATGACTTGTCAACTCAATTATTTCAGATTATCTGGTCGTGATTAATGATGCTGGGGATGTATGGAAATTTCAAGGATGTCATCGCTGAGTTCAGTCTGTAAACAATCCATGACAGACATAAAGCCAGTGCTGAACAATAGTTCCACCCTATGAGAAGAAACCAGAGCTGCCAAAACCCACACTGCTGGTTTGATGTGGATGATGATAGAGCTTTACCAAGGCTTGTGGTGAAGCTTCCATCGTGCAGGAAGAGAACTCAAAATGTGTGAGCAAAGACATTGTTTTTCATTACATTAAACCACAACTTTTGTGTTTGATGAAAAACAAACCAACCAAAAAACAACACATGTTTTCAGGCGGCATTTTGACACTGAATCTTTGGAATTGGAAACCAAGGATCACCACCTCTGTTCCCAAGACCAAGCTTTCTGCCCTTACAGCTTCTTTGAAGTGCCAAGGAAAAGGTGAAGAAATACCCAACTTCCAGGGCCTTTTATGTTCATTTTATGTAAACTCTTGGCAGAAATTCTTTTCCAACATTCCAAAAACTCAACAGAGGGTTGCTGACTCAGCTGAACATCTTCTGCTCATCGGTCTTAAGTGGCCATCAGAAGTTTCTGGAAAAGATTTTACTTGCCCGAATACATGTGTAAATAGATGCCATTAGATATTAAAAAATACTAGACACTACAGCTTCTCTGTGAATGAAACCAAAAAGAGATCATCCTACATTCTCAGATGAATTCTATTAACTTGCAAAAACTTCCTGAGCTGTGTGCATCAGTATTATCATATATCCCAGTTAAGGACTCACAAGGAATTAGAGGACTTAAAAATTTCTTGTTCACATGCTGCTGATAAGAACATGTTTCTGGAACATTTACATTTCCAAATAAGGAAAATGCTAATAACAGAAATCTGTGAATTAGCTGCTGTACTCCTAGAGAAGTCTTTTTGTCCATTTTTTTCCCCAGTGTTTTTGTTCCATAAGGGAAGTACAGCAATTAGCACTGATTGTGTGCCTGGTAAATTACCCACTACTAACTTCCAATCCACAATGCATTTGAAAGGCAGCTTTGATTGTAGAGATCAAGATTACTAGTTAGGATGTCTGGGGTCCAAGGGCTTGTACAAGGTGACTCTGAACATGGAGGAATCTTGAGCTTCCTGTGAGATTTACTAATTTCCTGGGTAATAAACAGTGTCCAGTATTGCTGAAATTGTTTGAAGACACTAACCTTCCTGGTTGTGTAGCTGTTGGTCTGATAAGGAAGGATAGTCCTGAGATGTGCAGTGACTCACAGCTGACACAGATGTGTTTAAATCATACCAAACTGATCTAATTTCCTCTTTGACAGAGCAAGAGAGAGTAAAGAGATAAGAAGAAGCAGTAAAAAGTAATTTATCTTGAACTTAGGAAGGCTTTTGTATTGCCTCATATGGCATTTTCCCGAGTCAGTGCTGAAAATAAGGTCTAAGGATAAATACTGAAAGGTAAATAATTGGTTGGAAAGCTGTACTGGAGAGAGATTCAAGGCTCTGTGCCAGACTGGTATTACTGGCACTGTACATGGAGCTCAGCACCAAGGAGAGGAGAAGAGAGGAGAAAGAAGAGAAGAGAGAAGAGAGAAGAGAGGAGAGAGGAGAGAGGAGAGAGGAGAGAGAAGAGAAGAGAAGAGAAGAGAAGAGAAGAGAAGAGAAGAGAAGAGAAGAGAAGAGAAGAGAAGAGAAGAG
>JANHGN010012799.1:47679-89597 GCA_024605025.1 Megaceryle maxima
AGAAGAGAAGAGAAGAGAAGAGAAGAGAAGAGAAGAGAAGAGAAGAGAAGAGAAGAGACGAGACCTGCTGCATATGCAATGGCACCTGGAAGAAGCTGCAAGAACATTGAGCTGAGTGTTAAGACTCAAAATGACCATGGTCAGTTGGAAAAATATCCCAAAGGAATATAATGTTGTCTGATAAAGATGAATGCAAAGTTTGGCACACAGGGTGAGAACAATCAGATGGATACAGGAAGGAGAACATCTGAGTGGTTTTACAAAGCACAAGAGATGATAATGGTTTGCAAACTGAATGCCTGGCAGTACTGTTACACTGCTGCAAAAGAGGCAGTTCTGCAGCTCAGCAAAGGTATGGGCTGATGGGAAAAAGCACAGAAGAGAACAAGAAGGACCATGAGCTGAAGTGTCAAAAAATGTGAAGGCTGAGGGAAGATACAGTAGCAATTTCCAATGCACAAAGGACCAACCAAGAAGCGAACGGGTGGAATGTACATCCCATGTGCAGGGCAGATAGGACAATAACAAATGGGTGCAAACTGCAGAGAGGAGGCTGAAAGTTCAAATTTAGGAAAAGTTATCCAATGATGAGGATTTCTTGGCACGGGGAATTGCCTGGGGTGGCTGTGGAAGCTCCACCACCAAGGATTTTGGAGGGCAGCATAGACAAAGATCTCTCAGAAACAGGTAGTTACAGATAAACCCTCCTTTAGCAGATGACTGAAATGACATTTCAAGATCTTTATCGGGCTTATTTTCTTTAGTTGTCTTAATCCCTGTGTTTGGCAATACTCAAAGAACATAGTTAATAATAGCACTGGAGAGAACTGTTTGTTATTTTACCTTATGTGGTGGATAACAGCAAATCTTTTGTTGTGACAAGGAGAAAACCTTGTCTAGGAGCACAGGGGGCTCAGAGCGTGACCGTATTTGCTGATTCAGGCAACAGTCCAGACTGGGGATCCTGATTTCCTCCCTGGTTCTCCGTGTCCTCCAGTACAGGAGCTGCAGTTAAAGCCAGCAGTATCATTCCCTGGTTCTTGGCCTTTACAGGGTTTTCTTTGCTGCAGGACCTTGGCCACATGTTTCATCTCAGTGACCTGGGGTACCTCTTGCTGGTGCAAAAAGGGAAAGATACACCAGCTTGGACTTCATAATAGAAATCCATATTTTTATAGTATCTCAAGAACCTTGAACAGCAGATGCAGAAATACAAAGAAACGAGTGGGGTTTGCAGGCAGGAGAAGCCTGTACTCCAAGGAAGCATGCCCTTGTTCTCACTGCAGAACAGCAGCAGCGTAGGAGAGAAAGAACCATGTGAGGCATCCAAGCCTGTCTCTCAGAAGCATGGACTAGACATTCCCTTTTCACTCCCCAAAACACCTCAGCACAGCACATCACACTGAGGACCCTTGGTTCAAAGAACTCCTCAGTACACAATTTATACCAAAAAAAAAGCAATCAAGGCACTCCAAAGATGCTGTCAGTGCCGAGATGTCTCATCTGTCTCCAGTGGTGGAACAGGCACAGGCCACAGAAGTTCTCCTCAGCTTTAGGAGAAGCCGTGTATACAATTACATTGCCAAGGCCTGATCAGAGTCTCAGTGATATCAGTGTAAATCAGAGCTACAGAGCTATGAAGGCGTGAAATGAGATCAGAACAAGCCCTGGAGCTTTCTGCATTGCCCAAGACCTATCTCTGGTTCCCTGTCAAACTTCAAGTGAGACCTCGCTTGCAGAGAGCATGCTCTCCTTGGCATAACGCCACCATCGGACTTTCTGCTGGAATCAGCCATCCAGTAACTCGTTACTTCCAAGTCATTAAATTATTTCTCTCTAAACCAATTAGTCATGTAAGCACAGAACAATCCATTCAACTTTCTCCTATTGGATATTTTGGGAGGTGGCTCCATATCCATTTGCTGATGTCCAGAGCATTAGCTCTGGAGTGACTGGCAGGCAGCCTGATTAGGTCAGCGCAGGCAGACAGAAGTTGTTGGTGGCCATCGTACGGATGGTTATAGGGTCAGCTGCAACATACAATATCTCAGAGTTGGGTGTTTTCTAGTTGTTTCCATGCTTTCTCCCTTTCAAAGGGTCTTTCCCCTTCATCTTCTGGTTGAGAGGCAAACACAGGTTTTTTGGCTGGCTTGAAAGGCGCCTGTACCTCGTGCTCTCAGCAGGGCAGTGCTATCAGGCTGGGATGCACGCGATGTGCAGCGTGCACAGATGTTTGTGAGAAGACAGACAAAGCCCATAGCTCTGGCTGGAAACCAGCTGAACAGTGAGTGCAGCCTGATGGACCTCTGCTGCTGCATCTCCATCGTAACAAAGCTGGGACCGCAAAGAGAAGAGACGCCGGATTTTCTCTGTCCACCCATTGCAGCTTTGCCAGCAGGGAGGTCAAATGACATGCAGTGTGATGCAGGGGGTACCCCAGGGTCCAGGCCAACTGTGATGCTCCAGCATTGCCTCTACCATGCTAGGTAGTGCATGTGCTATGCCAAGAAGTAGAAGAAACACATCCAAAGGCTGGACCAGCATCGGGTGGTGGATACTGAGCCCTTTTCTGAATGCCCCTGCAGCCTTCAGCAAGGGAAGTGTTAGCCCGGGCCAAATTCCAGGCTGAGAAAAATACCCCACAGTCCATAAATGCCAGCTCTGCTTCAGCACCCAGCACAGCACAGCCCCATCCCTGCCGTGGGGCCACCTCAGGGAGCTGGCACGAGCCACATCTCACTCATGAGAGGGAGAGGCATTGCCCAAGGATCTCACACCTGAGACACCCCCAGGAGAAAAAGCACAAGCTATTTTGCCCTAATTTCCCTAATTTTTAACCTTACACAGGGTTTTCTTTCCCCTCCCCAGATTCCCCGTGATTTGGTGTAAGCTCCAAATAGGCACCCCCACCTTTGCTAGTGGGTTTAGTGATTTCTGTTTTCACCAGATGCTCCCCATTTCACTGCCTTGTTCCAGTGTCTCTGCAGTCCTTCTTCTGACCCTCTCCCTCATCAGCAGCTAAAAGAGGACCCTTCAGGCAATGGCAGTGAAGGGAAACGGAGGTGAACGGCTCCCAGCCTGAGCGAGGAGCTGCTGGAAAACCTCCAAGCACAACCGGGATGCTGCGAGTGCTGAAAGTTTAACACGGGTTCAGAAGGCAACTGGAAAAATTCACAGAAGGAAATGCACTGTGGGGTCGTTAACCACTAAGAGCCCACCTCTAACGCAGAAAATCCCAGAGGCACAAACCAGAGGGGAATTTAATCTGGGGTTCCATCTCCTTCTTCTCCTTGTCTACTCCCAAAGCACCCACACCTGTCTCCTGTTGCAGGGTGTACCTCTGGTCAGACCCCGTGTTGCTTTTCTTGGCCTCTTAAGAAGAAGCACCAATCAGAGAGGTCTTAAGGAGCCAGAGCTGTTCTCAATAGCCACAAGGCTGGTGTATAATGAGCCTTCAGCTTATTGTTACTAAGTGGAAAAGCACACTTAAAGCCCATTAGCTACCATGACATCACCAGTTTGGAGGAAACACTGTGCAGGGCAGGAAGGGGGAAGGACGGCCATGAAGTTATTGGTAACGACGCCCGAGGAAACGCTGGGCCCTGGGAGGCGAGTTCTGTTTGCACAAGGAGGTCGTCGACAGCCCATTTCCAAACCAAAACTCATAACTTCTCAGAAAGGCGCCGTGTGCTGGGGACGTGCACAGATTCATCAGCTCTGCCGGCTCGGAAGAGGTTGTGATGCCTTTCATCCGTGCCACAAAAAGTTCACCCTATGACTCACAAACCAAATTGCAGAAGACAGAGCAACTCAATGTGTCGCCCTCGACGGAACAAGACGGAGCCTGCCGGTTTTCCTTCCCGGGGCGGGCACAGGCAGCTGGTGGCAGGACAGCACCGGCTGCTTCATGTCAGCACAAGCAGCACCTCGCTGCTGGCACCCCGAGCTGCCGTGGCCAAGTGCGTGCCGTGGCGGAGCAGCCGCACACAGACCCGCGGGGATTTCTTGAACTTTGGCTGTCCTCATCCCCCTGTTAAAGGGAAGGTTGTTTTGGTTTTTGGGTTGTTTTGTTTTGTTTTTTGGTTTGGGTTTGTTTTTTGGTTTTTTTCCCTAGGGTCATGTTTCTCTGGGGCAGGGGGGACAGTGCTGCTGGGGGATGATGCTTGGGTGCTCCATCCACAGACTGCTGGAGGTGTTTGCAGTTTCAGAGCTGCCAGGATTTCCAAGCAGCAGTTTGGGACTGCTCTGAAATAAGAGGTGCTGCCTGCTGTTGTCCTCAAGGCCGGTGGCTGCATGGGCAACACAGCAGGGCTGGCATTGCCAGGCATGGTCACAGCCCTCCCAAGTGCAATGGGCACACGCACAGGGCTCCTTTATGGGAGTTGGGGATTGCCTTAAAAAGTCATGCAAGCTGGGGAAAGGGTTTGGAGTGTTTTTTTTTCACAGATGCGTGCTGAATTCCTCAGCTTATTCGCACTGAGGAGCTGCTCTCCTGGGTCACAAGGGTGCTCTTCGTATTTTCAAGCTGGTTTTTGCAACTGTGAACGCCTTTCTTTTCTTTCTTCCTTCTTCCCTTCTTTTCTTCCCCCCTTTTCCATGTGAACTGGAACCCCCTCGTGAGCAGCCCTGGCTCTTGCCCTCGGGGGGCATAACAGCATAAAGGCAGGAGATTATCCTAACATCTGGGAAGATTTTCTTCCCCACCATGGAAAGATGATACAGGTTTTGCAATCCAGCAAAGCTCGGGGCTGAGGGCAGCAAGCCAAGCCCAACATAAATCAAAGGGAGTTTCCCCTTGTTTCCATAGGGGCCAAAATTTCACCCCAAGAAATTTTGCCATTGCTTCCCTGATATGGGTACAAAGGTTCAGAGCCCTGATGGTTTTTTGTCAATCTCATGGGAGATTTGCAGCTTGTCCCAGGCTGAAAACAAGCTCTTCCCACACCTCTGCTACCGAGGCTCTGGGTTCAGGGAGGTGCTGTGCTGATGGGGTGGGAATCAGTCTCTGTATTGTCAGGGCTCTGCTGGTCGCTGTGCTCCCAGAGGCAGAAATACAGAACTCTTCTTCAGCAAGAGAATAGCTGGTCTCCTGGATCCTCTCCTGGCATGTGTAAAATTGATGCACTCAATGCAGGGCTGGAGACCTGAGCCTGCCAACTCTTGTTCCTAAATCTAGCTAACCATGTTTCCCTGTTTAAGTAATTAATTACATTCTCTGTTGCTAGAGAGGGGCCTCAGAAACCTCATGCAGGGATCGTGGTGTCTTAGTGTCAATTTTTAGATGAGACAGCATAAAGCAGCCGAAATACACTTAGGTGGGAATAAGATTGCACTGGTCTCAAGAAAAAGGAGTAGGGGATACCTGCTAAATATTTTTCATCCTCTTTCACCACTGGAGTTCCACTATATTATGTACCTCCCGCTGCACAAGCAGAGCCGCCAGTTTGTGTGTTGTGGGGGAGATGCCACAAGCTGTGCAGGGCTGAGGAATCCAACATCCATCCCTTCAGCCACCATCAGCTTCTAGCTGTGAAATGCCTGCTGCTCCTGAAGAATTTCTGAGACCCCATTCATCATGGGGAAACTTTGCATCGTCACCTTTCACAAAGCCGGGTGGATTCTGCGCAGGGAAATGGTTTAACTTCTCTTTTCAGCATACAACCCTTCTCCCCATAGTGTCACCGAGCCACACACAGCAAACACGGGGACAGAGGGTGAATAAAACCACAGTCCATCCTGCTGCAAAGGGATCATAATAATCCAAGATGTCACTTGCATTTATGGGAAGGTATTGGATGACTCTGGCACAAATGAGTCTCTGTTGGACACTGAAGACCATTTATCCTCAAAAGATAAAAAAAGTATCCCAACAAGATTCCTTAAAACCAAATTCTTACCATATGCATGGAGCACAAAATTAGAAAACCAAACCTCTTGGAAAGCTGAAAGGAAGGTCAGCTGTCCCCAGAGAAGGAGTCCTGTTACATGTGAGAGAAGTCAGAAGGAAAGGGACTTATCTCCATAGGAAAGCAAGAAACCAAAGGTTGTTAGCAACCGTGTAGGAATGGCAGGAGAGAGGCACCCCCAGCTCTGCTATGGGTGACTTGGGAAAGCTGCTTCACTTCTGCCTTTCAGCATCCTCATCTCTCCCAGTAATGGATGCTTTACAGGTACTACTGGCTGCAGCCAGTGCTTGCAAAGGACGGTGGGATTCTGGGATCCGAGGTGCTTCAGGTGTATGAAGGCAAATGGATAAACTCACTTCCTCTGAAAAGGCACACGAAGGGAAGCAGGACCAGCAGGAAAGGGTTTGCTTCTCATTTACTGACTTGGGAAAGAGCCTTGAGTCACCCCTAGAAGTGTGATGGTCTCACATCTTCTGGGCTGGGGCCACTGGTGGGACACATCACAGTAGATGTCCTGCAACACCCAACCTGTCACCTCCCCAGGTGTTTGGCCACCTTCATGCACAGGGCCTATCACCCCCTGTCTTGTTGGAGTCCTATACATGTAACTGTGAGTTCTGTGTCTGGTTTTTTTTCATTTTGGGGCTGGAATACTGGGAGAGGTGCCATGGAGCCTGCTGGAGGTGCCTCTGCCTAGCATGGACCCAGTGGCTCATGCCATGTGAGGCCATATGGAGTGACAAGTCCTGTGGGGATATTCTTGGAGGTGGTTTGGTCCCATTTACACTACTTGTATGGAGCAGCTCAAGGGGACATCTATCCTGCCAGCCATTCCTGGATTTCCTTTTGTAGGCAACAGGCTGGCTGGCCCTAGGGAGATGATAGTAGAGCAGGATGCATGATGGGGGGCCCAGAAGCAGAGTGGGGGTGAGACAATATGGAGTGAAAAGACACCCCTGCATCAGGATGTGCTCTAAATAAGACAGTCATGTCCAAGTCCCCTCATTGGCCAAGTCCTACTAAAATCCCAGTGCCCCCCTGTGACTCCTGCAGCCCCACTTTCTGTGCTGAGGGTCCTACTGCCTCCAGAGACCCTTGATATTCGAGTATTGCAAAAAGATAGGGAACATCAGACTGCTCAGATTCAAGAGACATTTTATGTTGCAGTCTTGTTTTGTAGTGGGTTATAAAGAGTTAATGATCAAAAGATGTTCTGACCACATTACAGACATGTCTCTGTTAGTCATGTTTTATGTGCTCATCAGAGAATGGCATTAGAGATCATTTATAGGGAGCATTTCCCCGGTTGGATTCTATCAAAAACACTAACAGATAATTATCCATGTTTATTAACACTTTGTAAATTTATTAACACTTTGTAAAATATCTATAAACGGAACCTTAATATATAGCATGGCCCAGAGCAGCCACCTAAATAAAAAGGCATTCAAAGTCCCAGTCACTTCTGCAAACGTTGGCAGGGGTGTTTGCGAGCCTGTGGCACGGGGCCAGATGTTGTCAGGGCAGCTCTGGGTTCACTCTGATATGTAGCACAAGGCTTGATGAATGCGGCTTTCTTTCCAAATTTGAAAATATTTTGTTTTGCAGGAGAGGGTTTGGAAACCCAGGTTTTCTTCTTCCATGCTGAAAGGAGAAATAATAACATAGCAAAAACCTTCTCTGCTCAGCACCGTTGCTGCTCTTGGGTTTCAATGCACGCACTGTCTTCAGCTCCTTAACTCGCAGCTTTATCCTCTCCCCGAAGCTGGGGTGGGAGCCCTGCTCAAGCTGGGGCTGCAGGATTTAGCTCAAAGTTGATTCCCGAAAACACAAGAGAGCTGTAACAGCTTTGTAAGCTGAGCCCAAGTTATGCAACCACCGAATTGCACGTCAAGCTTCGTATCTTGCAGTTGGCATTTCCTTAACAGTCAAGCTTGAGCCTGCAAAGGTCTGAGCTCTGTGGCCTGGGAGATCTTTGGGAGCTGTGGGAATGCTCAGCTCCTCTGGAGCCAAATGCTTCAGTTCCTCTCACTTCCCTGGCAATCCCAGCCAGGAGCCCTCTCGAGAGTGCGAGCACACAGGCGGCACTCGGCTCTGCTCACAGGGCTTCGCAAAGAGGTTGATCTTCTCTTCCCAACCCACTGTGAATTTGACAGGTTATTCCTCTGGAAAACTGGAAAGAGAGGCTGATCTGCAGGAGAAGAAGCACCATCTCCTTGGCAAGTAATGTGCCAGATGCTTCTCTCTGCTCCAATTCAAATGTTTACCCTCTTTTATTCCTCTGTCTTTCTTAGTTCAGTTCTGTCCACCTCCTGATAGTTCAGACTCACTAATTCCACCTATTCAGTGCTGGCTTTTCTTTAAAAATATGTAGGGGATTGATATGATCAGGTTGTAGCCAGAAAAGCAACCAGTGATTATCCAAAGATACAGCATTTTGGTGTTTCAATATGAAGCAGAGAATTGCTTCTATTTATAGAGAAAATAGCGCACGATTCCTAAGCAGTGTTTTGCCAATTTACATTCCCATGGTGTCTCCTTCCCTGCAAGCATTTCACACGTATACATCACTATAATGTACAAACCCCTTGACCCCACACATTCAAATCTGCTTTGCCATGGCCTTGTCCCCTCTTGTTCCAAAAGCAGGAATTTCCTGCCAGCGCCTGCAGAGCAGAGCCAGCAATAAGCACTTCTGAGGTTTTGCTCAGAAATTGCCTTTTCAGACCCAGCTTTTCTCCTCACCTCAGCTCTTTCCAGCACCCTTCCTCGCGCAGCAGCCAGAGTGCACTGCCACATTAACAATTAATGGCAGAGAAGCAGTAAGGAAAAAACTTGATGATAAATTGGTTTTAATTGGACAGGAATGCTGCCAGGTAATCTCCTTCCCATTTTCTATCTGGGGTCTTCATTGCTCAGTGAGTCTCCCCCCCTCTCTGAGGGCAGCCCTATTTCCATTAACCATCCAGGATGCTCTTGGAGGCTGCTCCATCAAGGCTTTTGGTGTCATCTATGTATCAGATCAAGGCTGAACCAACACGACATGAACCTGGTAAAGCTTGGGAGCACAGAGTTGCAGCACAGAAGTGAAGGGCTTTATCACCCTGGTAATGCAAAAAAGCATCTGGAAACCTTGAAACAAGCCCAGACTGGGCTACAGTTACAGGTTGGGAACCAGCAGATGGTCCATCACCCTGACAGCAGCAGCTCTGAGAGCTGCAAGCAGATAGATTTGGCCTGCAATATAAGCCCTGTGAGATGCTTAAAGCTTCTTGAGCCATGCAGAGCATCCTGGCTCCACGCTGGCTTCAACAGGGAAGGCAGCATGTTGCACCAGGCAGCACCAGGCCTGTCCCTGAAAAACCACAGCGTGTGGTTTTAAGCGTGTGAATTGGGTCACCCCCTTCAGAGTGACAGTCGGCACAGACACGGTGTGTGCAGGCCTGTTCCAGGCAGGACTGGAGCCCAAATGTGTCGGTGCAATTAATCCAAGCACCTTACACAGCAGAAAACCATCTAATTTCATCAGGGGGCATTCCCACGTATTCACACACAATAAACCAACCCCCCTCGTCAGCAGATACTGAAACCCCAACCACTTGTGTTGCACAAAAATCCCACCCATGGAGGTGGCTCTGACCACCCAGCCCAGTGGGATGTGAGCACAGGGTGTGGAACAATTAACCACACCAACGATGGAAGCTCCAGTGTACTCTGCAGCTCAGGACATGAATTTGTGATCTCAGAACAAGATGCCTTAAAATATCATCATCCCTGTTTGGGTTTGGAGGGGTGTTAAACAGAGCAGGTTTACTCCTCTGAGAAAAGTGGCCCAGGCTCTGCCCCTTTGGATCTAGTCCTTTCTTTATTCACCCTGAAGATCCCGTCCCTGAAGTAGGAGTACTTTGTGCAAGATGATGGTTGTGGTGACCAAGATGATCATTAGCACTTATTTTTGATGGGAATGCAGCCTGAGCAGCTTCTAGAAAATAACTTCACCCATCCTCTGCCTGATTCATTTTCAAATGTCAGATTATTGGCATCAAAGAAATGGGGTGATTATGCCCTGGGTATCTGGGAAAGGAGGAATTCAGCACCAAGGAACTCGTAAGACAAGGGGCCAGAGCAAGGTGCTGAATGGCAAGTGGGTTGTTCAGGCTTCATCAACTTTCGTTTTACAGCCTGTTGTCAAGAAACGACCTTTTGCTTCAATAGAGCAGACAAAGGGAGAGTAAGAAATACAACTCCACCAATGCAATCCTCTGCAGCGGATAACGAGAAGGAAAACAAAAGACATTTCTTGGAAATCTCCTATTTTACTGATACCCATAATTGCCCATTGCAGAATTGCTGGGTTTTTCTCTCTAGTTAGGCATTTTCCCTCGGCTATAGAGATGTCATAAAAGTGCCAGATCATAAACTTTACAAGTTATGGAGGGCCAACTTAGTATATAATTACCTTGTTTTTGCTCTCGGGCATTGCTCTCTTCTACTGTTATTCTGCAAGATCTCGCGGGCAGCAGGACCAGCCAGAAAAATAAAAATAAAAGCAAGAAAGAGGAGGTGTCCTGGTATTCAGTGGCTCAGTTCCGACATAAACACTGCTGGGACCAGGCAGTCGTGCTGGAACGCTGCAGGACTCAGGGTCAGAGCAAAAAATCCCCTGGTTTTCACATTCATACACCCCAAACCACAGAAGTGCAACTTTCCCAACTTCAGCTTGAAACCTCAGAGCTTTTGTAGCCAAAAATGGGACAACTGACAAATAGGAACTCCGAGCAAGAGGTGATGCAGAAAGACTGTCCAGAAAAGAAAAAGTGAACCATTTCCAAAAGAGAAATGTGCAAAAGCTTCACTGCTGAAGACAAGGATAATATTTGCTATGTTCTAACCAAACATGCCACTCAGCACTCTCTCCTTTATCACATTTATGTTACTGGTGTTGAGCCAGGGTCAAAACTAAGTCAAAAATTCACAGTTTTGCTTTCCAGACAAGGCTGATTTCCCAACGAGATACAGACTTCATGAAATGTGTTCACTGCTCACTTTTTCATCCTCACTGTCTTATTCATAATTTTTAGGTGTAGGAGGTGATTCTACCCTTCTGCTCTGCTCTTGTGAGACCCCACCTGGAGCCCTGCGTCCAGTTCTGGAGCCCCCAACACAAGAAGACACAGAGCTCTTGGAGCAGGTTCAGAGAAGGCCATGGAGATGATCAGAGGGCTGGAACCCCTCTGCTGGGAGGCCAGGCTGAGACAGCTGTGTCTGTTCAGCCTGGAGAAGAGAAGGCTCCAGGGAGACCCGCTTGGGGCCTTACAGGACTTCAAAGGGGCTACAAGAAACCTGGGGACAGACTTTTTACAAGGAATTGTAGTGACAGGAAAAGAAGAAATAGCTTCAAACTGGAAAAGGGGAGATTTAGATGAGACATTAGGAAGAAGTTCTTCACTCTGAGGGTGGTGAGACCCTGGAACAGGTTGTCCAGGGAAGCTGTGGATGCTTCATCACTGAATGTGTTCAAGACAAAGGTTGGATGGGTCTTTGAGCAACCTGCTCTAGTGGGAGGTGTCCCTGCCCATGGCAGAGGAGTTGGAATTGGATGACTTTTTATGTCCCTTCCAACCCAAACTGTTCTATGATTCTCTGATTCTAATTAGGTATTTTATAACATAAATGGAATCCCACCTCCTAAAAGAAATCCCATTGGAAATTTCAGTTAGAACAGCTACATTTTGGTAAAGTTACAAGCAGAGCTTTACAGTCAGGAGCTTTGAGCTATTCTAGCCATGAGGATGCCACCAGCTCTGTCACTAACAACCTGCATGAGGCTGGGCGTAAGTTCAGTGGTTTTATGCGGTACAATGGGTTCCAGTATAGGAGGAGTGGGGCTTCACAGAGAGGGATAAGACATCTCCAAGGTGCTATTAAATAGCAAAATGACCATGACATCAAAACCAAGCAGAGTATGCCAGAGCTTGATGCAGCAGCTATTAAAACCAAGAGAAACTCTTAAGGACAGTGCCTGGGGACGCTGATCCTGCCACTCACCTCAGCACCCCACCCAGGAAGTGCTTAATATTATGAACAGGTTCAAGTGCTGTCAACTTCAGTGGGACATCAGCACATGTTAAGTGTCTCTGCAGCAGATAAATGGATGTAAGCAGAGTCTTAAGTCCTCTGCTCAACTGAGGTCTTGGAATAATGTTTCTGGGAAAAAGAAGAATGTTGGTCTTGCAAAACAGCAGGATCCTTGTAATGTCTCGATGCCCTCCAAAGGCACCCCATGATGGAGAGGTTCTATTAGGTTTGACATGTTAGAGCTGTTATGGGGCTGAAGAAGCTTCATTTTGGTCTTAATGAGACCTTTTAAATGAAAAGCAAGCACTTAGTTTCACATTTTATGTCACAGAACTGCTTCAAGGTTGGAAAAAGACCCATGAATCATAATTTTAGAGTTGCAGAATAGGATTTCGTACATCCTAACTAAAGTTTTAGAGCTCTCCAGTGTAAGAAAATACTGCAAGAAAATACTATTTTTATTTACACTTTAAAATAATAGCGAGTCTTTGGGGAATGAAGACATTTTTACATAGCATTTTTAGAGCCCTCTTTGCAAATGTGTGGCTTCCACAAATCAAATTCACAGCCTCTATCCTCCAATTAGTACAGATCCTAACAGGACACATGAAAAGAGTCCCTTTTGATCCACGTCTGAACAATCATGTCCCAAAAATTTGGGGCCAGCATCCTCAGCACACTCCCATCACTTTGTTAAGACATTTTAGGTATCTATTCTTGAGTTGTTTTGGCTTTGTATGCCAGTTCGTCCCACTCTGGGCTGGTGTGTAAGTGAGGAATGGGACATGGACACCATGCAACAGCTCGGGCTAAATAAAGGTCCTGTGGAGCAGCAGGAGATGCCCAAGAGTAGCAGCGAGAGATTTGCATCAAACAGGCGTCTTTGAAGGACGAAACAGGCTTGTTGCAAACACAAGAAGGATGTGCAGTTCTTTGGGCAGGCTGGGAAACTCCCTTACCCTCCTTTGTTAGAGGCTTTATCCACTTTGATTTTATTTTTTTAAATGTTGGTGGCAATCTTAACTTTTTTTCCTGCAGAAAAGCTCTGAGAGGAGTGATCCAGAGAACTGACGGGGGAGATGGGCATCTTGTGGACCTGCCTTCCTTCTCCTGCTGAGCAGGTGGCAAGTTTTCCGAGCAGAACAAAGTCCATGGAAGTGAAGGGCTGAGGTTTAGGAAGGACCTTGATGGTGAGGAGCAGGTTAGGGCACTGTCCACCTTCTGTCACCTCAGCAATGACCCTGAGTTTCCTGGTGCCTCAAAGGCAACATTTAGGAATAGTGAGGTGGATTCCTCAGGAGGGAAATGTAGGAAATGCTCAAATATTGAAGTGAAGCCAGAAGAGGCTCCACTTAGGTTTTCACAACCTGAAAAATAACCCGGCAGTTTTCAAACTAAAAGAGAGATGAAATAAATATCATGTAATCTATTAATATCTAAGTTATAGCCCTGCTGCTTCTTTGCCAAACAACAAACACCTCGTTCTCTTCACCATATGGAATCACAGAAACAAAGAAGTTGATTTATATTGTTCAAAATTGGACTTACTTCTGCTGGATACTGCAGGGAATAGTCTGCTGACTGTAAGTGCATTTTCATCCAGGGGGAAACATAACCCAGTCTCTGGTAAATACCCAAACAAATGGAAACTCTCCTGGAAGATTTAAGATGTTAGAGGATTGTTGTTGTTTTTTGTTTTGTTGGTTTGTTGTTTTTCTTTTTAACTTGTAGAGACATCTTAAAGTGCTCTTAAAGCTGCTTTACAACAATTAAGAAAGAGATTTTAAGAGACCGCAGTTCCAGGATGTCAGCCATAGCACTTGAAATAAAATTAATAAGTCTCACAATTATAGATGTCTTCCTGCTTGAAAAGCAAGCGCGAGCCACTCATCATTCTGAAACCCATTAGCAGAGACGATTAAGGGCCTTTTCATCCCAGCTTAGTGGGGCTGTAACACCCTAATTCAGAGAGTAAAACTTTGCTTTACACCCTCAATAGCACCTCAGGAGTATTTGGATCTGCCCTCCTAATTAACTCGACATGATCTTGATCAATGACCAACCTGTTTTTCCAGCCTGTGGGTGTCCTTATAGGTTAAGGTACCACTTCAGCCTCAAATTTCCCTTGTGTCATTTCAAGGGTTCAGTGCAGTGAAGTGAGCTTGGGGGCTCACGGGGCTCAAAAGTTGGCCGTGTGAAATGACATCAAACTTGTTTTTCAGTAAATCTCTCCCACAGAGGAAAGCAGAGCTCCCCTCAGAGCAGAAAGGGATTTTTTTTTTTTTTTTTTTTTTTCCTTAGTTCTGTCTCTGACTTCTCGTTACTATCCTGGAATAGAAGCAGATTAATGACTCAGATGACATCATTTCCCACCATATAGGATCTGTTGTAGGTTAAAGTATTCATTAAACAGATAATTCAGGCACCGTGGATTTGACAGTGCCGGTTTAGGAGCAAAGACCTTTTGGTCCCTGTGCTGTTCATACACGTGCAAGTGAAATAAACGCAAAACTTCACATCATAAAATAATATCACAACATTTTTGGCTCTATCTCTTCTTCCAAGAAGGTAAATAGGTAACAAAATACATGTTTTTAATACACTCTGTGGGTGTTTATTTGTACAGACATCACTGTCCAGGAGAACAACCCTTACAGAGATGTATGTTTTCTCTCCTGCAACACTTCAGCGTACAATATTACAGCACAATTGCATATTACATGCATATAAAATATGGCAAAAATATTCTTATTAAAGATAATGCACCATCTGGGAGGAGGTAGAGCAAATGTACCTTAGAGAGCACTTGGAAACATCCAGCATGGGGGAGACTGGGCAGAGCCTCCCTCTCTCACTCAAGGAGCACTTAGCAGGCGCTGAGTAACGCTCCCCAAACCCCCAGCAAGGAGGGATTAACAAGCCATGTTTTCAGAGAATGGCTCAATTTTTCTCTCCCCTCCATCCTCAAGTCCCCAGGAATTGTGAGGGATTACTATTGATCTTCAGGAGGAGGGTTAGAATCAGCCCCCAGTAATGAGAGGGAAGGGGGTGGATTCTCTGTGGGACAAGGACGAGATGTAAAATGCTCAGGCTGAGGGTTGTGTGGGGCTGGCTCAGCCCTGCAGACTCCAAGGGAGGCCTTGTGAAGAAAAATGCTGTTCATTCGGCACAACTGGGAAATATTTCCATTCAGCCATGCCAGTGTAAATGTGGCATTTCCTTTGGGAAATGATGTCTTACTTCATTTCGGGGGCTCTGCACATACACTCCAGCATGTAATTAACACTGGCAAATGAATGCCAGAGCATAAATAGGCAGGGGAAAAGATTGCAGGTGAAATGCTGGTTCCATTCATTTCCCACCCACCCAGTGATTGTCCAATAGCAAAGATTTGTGGACTATGATTGCAGGATTTTGATGTACCAATGTTGACCTTTCTTAATGTGTGGATTATGTGTGACCCATCTTCCAGCTGGAGAAAACACAGAACTGCCTAAAGGTGCCCAGGGGACACAGGAGCTTGGGACAGTCATACCAGCTGGTACCTCCACGGGGAGGGTTTGCTGTGGGCAGAGCCACCTGCGTGGTCTAATTCACAGCTTCACGTGAGTGATCCTGCTGCACAGAGAAGCTCCATCCTGAATTCCAGACGGCTGGGTCTGCCATCCAGTGAGATCTGGACAGACTGGAGAGATGGGCAAAGGTAAGCTGAATGAAGTTCAAAATGGATAAGTGCAGAGTCCTACACCTGGGGAGGAACAATACCGTGCACCAGTACAGGTCAGGAGTAGGCCTGCTGGAAAGCAGCTCCAGGGAGAGGGACCTTGGTGTCCTGGTGGACAATAAGTTCTCCATGGAACAGCAATGGGCCCTTGTGGCCAGGAAGGCAAATGGGCTCCTGGGGTATGTAAAGTGTGGTCAGCAGGTCAAGGGAGGTTCTCCTTCCCCTCTACTCTGCACTGGTGAGATCACAGCTGGAGTATTATGTCAGTTCTGGGCTCCCCAGTTCAAGAGGGACAGGGAAATACTGGAGAGAGTCCGACAGAGGCTGTGAGGCTGGTGAGAGGACCAGCAGATCTCTCTGGTGAGGACAGGCTGAGAGCCCTGGGATCTGATGAATGGTTACAGATATCTACAGTGTGGGGGTCAAGGAGAAGGGGCCAGGCTCTTGTCAGTGGTGCCCTGGGATAGCACAAGGGGCACTGGGCACAAACTGGAACACAGGCAGTTCCTCCTCAATGTGAGGAAAAACTTCTTCCCTGTGAGAGTGACAGAGCCTGTCCCAGGCTGCCCAGAGAGGCTGTGGAGTCTCCATCTCCAGAGACTTTCCAGCCCCACCTGGCTCTGTTCCTGTGTGGGCTGCCCTGGGTGACCCTGCTCTGGCAGGGGGGTTGCACTCGATGATCTCCAGAGCTCCCTTCCAACCCCCCCATTCTATGATTCTATGATCCCTCCTTTGTCCCAGAGGGAATATAGACCATGAGGTTTGCTGCATTGCAGACAGACCTGAAGATTTTGGGCCCATGAGGGAGTGGTGAGGACAGGTTTGGCTGTGAAGATGAACCTTCAGCCCATTATAGAGAAGAAAGGTGAAGAGGAAAACAGAGGGATCAGCCATGTCCCTTGGCAGAGTTTCAGGATGAGTAAAGCCACGTTTGGAGGGCTCCTGTGCAGCCTGAGCCAGCTGGAGGACTAATATTGCAGAAATTATTGTCTGATAAAATCAATTATTGGCACCTTACCACTGAACATTATGTGGTGTATTTCACAGTGTTTCCTGAACCCCATATTATTCCACCTAAACTTCATGCATGAGCAGATACCTGTGAACAGAGATGAGACACCACTGGGATTTTTTTGCAGTCAGCAGCTGTAACTGGAGAAGGGTGTGAAGCTGCAGACTGCAAGGAAGGGAGCTGCAGGGAACTTCCACACTTGCAATGTCAGGAAAAAAAATGGAGGATCCCTGGTCTAGAGTCAGGCAGAGCTAATGAACGTGCAAGAGATGAAAGCAAACTGGGTTTGGTTCCTTTTCTTACTGCTGCTCCCACAGACCTTGTGGCAGCAGCTCTCTGGTGGCCTGGGTGGGATTTTCCAGGCCATGTGTCTGAGGCAAGCATCTCTGCAGGGGCACCTTCTGAGCATTGCTGGAGCTGTGTGAACAACACGTTAATTTAGAAACATAGAACTGTCTGGGTGGGAAGGGACCTCTAGAGGTCATCCGGTCCACCCCCCCTGCTGAGAGCAGGGACAGCCTCAACTAGAGCAGGTTAAATTAAAAAAATTAAAGCAGCACGTGACAAAACCACTGCAGTGCTCTGCAGGTCAAGCCACAGGAAGCACTGGTGAGATGCTCCAGCAGAAGTGAGAAAAGGCATGAGAAAAGCTGCTGCAGCAGCCTGGCCAGGGTCTGCTGAACATGCAGATGGGGAAGAAAAAATCCACACCAGTTTTGAATTTGCCTGTTTTCCCAGCATCCACGGAGCACAGCTCTTGCCCTGATGGATCTCACTGGATTCAGCCCTGTAGCCAGAGTTTGCTGCTCTCAGGGCAGCAGGAGAGCATGAAAGAGCAGCCCATGGTCCCCACACAGCCTCTTCTCACCAGACAGAGGAACCAGGGTTATCCTCACTCCACCCAACCACCAAATCCCCTGGGACAGCCCAGGGCAAAGCCCTGGCAGAGCTCCTGCACGGGTACAGATGAGTGTTCTGGGGACTGCTGGGCACGTCCCTCCGGCTGCAATGTGGTGTTGCATACTCTTGCTGTGATTTGCTCAACATCTGCCAGGGCAGGGGAGAACATCTTGCTGAATAGGTTTATTAATGTTCCAGGTTATGTTACAGCGGGTGAAGATTTGCATTCAATAAATGTTTTTGATGAATAGGTATTATCCTTGACAAAAGTTCAATAAACCTCTGCAACATTCCACATATCCCATAAACACAGCAAAATGCTATTTCCGAAAATCTTGGCACAGCCCCTCGGAGGAACGTTCTGAACTTGTGTTTCACAAAGAAAACACACCACGCACAGACTAATGAAATCCTGTTGCAGAGCACAACAAAATCACATTTCAGCTGCGGCGTCGAGCAGAAGCGTGAGGCAACCCTGCCCTGGTGACTCCCAGCTCTGCTGGTTGCAGAAGCCTCTTCCCCCGCTCCCCGTGCATATTACTCCCACTGTCTCTGTAGAGTAGAGCACCAATTCTTTTATTTTCATTATTGTTAATATTAGAAAGAATAGAATTTTTGCCATAGCAATTTCTTTGGAGTATTAATCTAAGTGATGTCCCAACGGAGATGCCCTATCCCTTTAACTACGGAGATTTACTCTAAAAGGACCCTCAGCTTATTTCATCCCCTAACAGTTGTTTGAAGGAGGCTGAGCTATTACTGCATCCATTAATCCAAAATAAACAGGGAACTCTCTGCTGCTCTGCTCACCTTCAGTCTCGAGGAGTTACTGTAGCACTTGTAGTGCTGCTGCAAATTTATAGGGCAGACTAACATCATAAAACAATCCGGAATAAGTTCATCTTTGAATGGCTTTCAGACCACAGGAATTCTGAAGTCTTACTGTGCTAGCAACTCAGGCAGCTATTGGGGTTTTTTGTTTTGTTTTGTTTTGTTTTAAGGCTTATTCAAAACTAAAAGCGTTTTTATGCCAATTTAAATAGGGAGTTGAAGATAAAATTCCAGCCAAAATATGCTATGTCTCTGTATTCCCCAAAATAGGTCAGTAATTCTAACTGAAAGGGCTACGTGTTAAACAAGACAGATTTGTACAGGGAATGCTTTTTCCCTGTCCCAGACTAAACATTTAAATACAGGGAGATTGTTTCTATATAAATTCCTGTTAAAGATTAATGTAAAGTGAAGAGATAATCTTATAGTGCACCAGAGGGTAAAATGCAATCAGAATGGAACCGCTGTAAGGAAGAGCGTAATGGAACGATTATTTTTGGGGGGTATATCTTGGTAAAATGCTGCTTTGCTTTGGAGATAGCTTTCCAGGGATAGTTCAGAATTTTATCAGGAGCTTCATCACTTCTGGAAAAATATATTTGAGCCATGTGTTCAGTGTTTATGGGATATTTTTTTTCCTCTTGATTTATATTCAGATAACAGCAACTGGGGAAACACCAGACAATGGAACAACTTGGAGGAAAGTTGCAGATATGGAAAAAGACACACGTAGCAAAGTGTTAAAAATAATAAAAAACAAGTTGAAATCTTATAATTCTGGTTCTCTACCTGGTCCTCCATGGCTTGTGGGATGAATTATACCTGTGGTTTTTGCCTGAGACCAAACCCTGTGGTGATGCTGCTCAGAGCAGGACCTGCAGCCCTGCGCTTTGGCCGGGGCTGCAGCAGCTCCAACGCTGCCCGCCCCGGTTGGCAGAGGGGCTGTTTCTGTCCCAGTCAGAAGGAGCTATAAAAGTCGAGTGTGGGCTGCTGGGGGCTGTAGGCAAATGTACAGGTGCCTCTGACTCCTGAGTGCCCTTCCTGGAATCATCTGGTGCTTCGTATGGCATTCTCGCCTGCAGTGGGTGTTCACACTGAGACATTGACGCCCTTCGGAGCTTTTCTGCCCAAACTTAGGTCCTGACGAGGAAAACCAGCTTCTTTTCGTGGCTGTTTCGCAGCAAGCCGGCTGTGAAAAGGGAGGTGCTGCTGCTTGTCCCCTACGGCTTCCCAACCGCTGCTGGACGGGTGAGGAGGACTTTGTTGCTATGCTCCTGTCCCAGCCCCTTCTGCTTCTCTTAGCCCTGAGCTTGAAAGGTTGACTGGTGCCAAGAAGCTGATGCAAATATGGTTGTGGCCCCAGCATTGAAGCTGGGAAGGGTTTTGGTGGTGGCTCACTGCCCTCCCGGGACTCAGTGAAGCTGTGGTAGGTTGCAGCAGAGCTGCTGGACGTCCCAAGAGGCTCAGGGCTGTGTTGCAACTGGGGCATTGAGGAAGGTCTTGGGGTCCTGAGCCAAAGCTTTAGCTACTTTCCCATCCGTGGAACAGCTTTGCCCTTATCCTGCCTGTCATCAGGTGTCTCTGTAAGCCAAGTGTTTGCATTTTCTTGAGGGAGAAAAGGGTGCGAGGGCATTTCACAAGGCTTCTCCAACAGAACAGAGCTTTCACTGTTCCCTCTCCCCTCAGCAGCTCTTGGAGCTGTGTGTCACTGGGCTGAGATGACTTAGGAGGCACTTCCAAGGGTACTTTGCTAGGGCATGTCTCATGGAGTGGGAGGTGGAGCAAAGGCTCTGCTCAGATGCCCAGCAAGGGCAGGCACTCATGGTTTGATCTCACAGGGTTAGTGCCAGGGAAGGCTGCTGGAAAGTTGGGTTTGCTGGTTTCCTTGCCGGGGGGGGGGGGGGGGGGTGTGTGTGAAGGTTCATTGTGATAATTTTTGTTGTTGTGAAGTTTGGAGGGCTGAGGGAAGGGGTTTCTGCCAGCCAAACTTCTTTTTTTTTTTTTTTTTTGTCTTTAATGAACAGTATTTCTCCCCAAGCAGTGCATTAATAAACAAGCCACCTGTGGTCCAGGAGGAGGTGCAGCAAAGGCAGCTTTCAAATGATGTCTGCTTTGACAAATAAACCCCTTTTCTTCCTCAAAATAAGGAAAAAATGAAACCCATATATTTAGATTGTGGCACAGAGACATTTCATGATCTGGAGGCAACAGGAGCAAGACATAAACTTGACTCTTTTCAGCAAGTTGATTCCAATTTTAACTCTTGTCAAGAAAAAAAAAAAAAAGAGGGCTGTTTCTAAACAATATAAACAGAAATTAAACCTGTCTGGTTCCTGTTGCCAACATTAAAGAACTTTTAATAGGAGATGGAGTGTTAAATAATTTTACTACTAATAATCTGTAGAGTTCTATTAATCGTTCCTTTTATTTATTTAATTTAAAAAATCTCAACAGACATTGCCAGGCAGGAGCAGGTGCTCTTTGCTGCTTAAGAAGGATGTAATCTCTTTAAAAAAAAAGTACACATGGCTTAGGATGTCCTAATACCACCCTGAAGTGCCAGTTTGGTCCTGCTGCACAGGCACCCGAGCTTGTGAATCATCAGCATGACTTTCTGCAGTACCTCTGTTTTTTCTCAGATCCTCCTCTGTACCTAACCCAGCATGAGACAGGAGATGTAGGAAGTTTAATTTAACTTTCCAAGTTAATTAGTGCATTCTGCAGCCTCCTCTTTGGTCAGACCCTTCCATCATTGGCCCACCCCTGCTGCCCAATACGATCCTGTCTCTGCCTGTCACAGCAGCAGAGCTGCTGGTGCATCTTGTGGGTGGGATCCAGTTTAGCAGGTGTATTTTTTTTTTTTTTTTTTATTTCCAGCAAGGCATTAAGATGTCTTTTGGCCCAATCTGCTTTTGAATTTGCCTGTTTTCCCAGCATCCACAGAGCACTGCTATTGCCCTGATGGATCTCACTGGATTCAGCCCTGTAGCCAGAGTTTGCTGCTCTCAGGGCAGCAGGAGAGCAGGAAAGAGCAGCCCATGGTCCCCACACAGCCTCTTCTCACCAGACAGAGGAACCAGGATTATCCCCACTCCACCCAGCCATCCATTTCCCTTTCCCCACCTGGTTCAAAACCATTTGTGCTGAAGGCAGAGGTGCAGACTTTGAATATGCATCGTACACCATGTCTAGGTGGGAAGAGCCTCAAGCAATTGTTAAAAAGTCTCAGGCCAAGGAGAGTCCTCGAGGAAATACCCTGTCCCATGGCTACAGCAGGAATCTCCTAGGATGAATTTAGGGATGTGGAAAATGGTTTTATGCCAGAAAAGTTTGGGAGTGCAGCTGATGTTTTTTCCCCTCTGTTTCTTGGTTCTACTTCTTCAAATACAAATGCATTTCCCTGTAGTCCCACGCTGCTATTTGAGGAAAAAATGCTAAGGAATGAGCATTGCTTAAGTATTTGGCTTCTTTTTTCCCAGTGTTGCAATATGAACTGAAATGAGAACTTTCCTCTCATGAACTAATCTGTTAATTATAAAGGCCATTTTCTTCTTTTATCAAAATGGTAATTTCAGAGGGATCAGACTTGAAGCAGCTAAGTCACTTTTTTTTCTGATTTTAGTGTGGGATGAATAGTCCTGGATATTGAAGTAACACACCACCACGGGTAGCAGTAGTTTTGAGCTGTTTCTCACTGAAGCATTCCAGTCCTTACCAGGAAGTATCAATAACAGCAAAGAAAATGACATTTTTTTCATAAGCCAGCCACTTTGCCCTGGTGAGATTGCTGTGTGCTGTCAGCCTGGAGACAGCGTCAGGACATCAGACCTGCTCGCACCGCCCAGCCAGCGCTGTCTGCTGCAATGACTTGTAGTCACTGGGGCTGATGTGTCTTGGTAACCTAGAAATGAAAGGCTCCGTAGCTACTTTCCTAGGAGGCAGATCTTGCTTTTGCTGTATATTTATTCTGTTTTCTGGCTGGAAAGCTGAACAAGTCTCTGTACTTTTGTTTTTTGCAGTCACAGCTTGGCAGAGAATGTGCTGCTGCTGAGGTTACCACCAGTTCCCCACCCCAGAGAAGGGCTCTGGTTTTATCCAGCACCTCTTAGGACTCCTGAGTGAAGACAGGGCAGCAGCAGCAGCAGTTTTATGAGTTCGTTAAAGCTTTTGGCAAATGAGTTTTGCTGCTCATAGGGAACCTCAGTGCCTGCTCCTGCTCTTTGTGGAGCTAGTTCTGCATTTTTCTCAGCTGTGAACGTTATAAAACATGTGATTCTTAATGTCAGCAAGGCTCAGGTGCTTTCCTCTAAACCCATTTTGAGGCAAACCAGACAAACAGAAACCAGTAATTTCTCTCAAGGAAATGTAAAGCACCAAATTCATGGCTTTGCAAGTCCACAGGGACTTGTGCTGAGGAGAATGGCCACCCCAGGGACACCAGGTCTACCCAGGGGATTGCAAACCCAACATTAATCTGCTGCTCTTCCATTAATCGTGTCTTGAAAAGACTGTTCCAACTAAAAATGCTTCCTTTTGGTTCAAGCTCGGGAATTACTTGTTGGGTAGATGAAATAAGTATTTTTGCTGTGGGCAAGCTGGAGATTTGCAGCTGCTTGTGAACGGCTCTGGCCAAGATTGAGCAGCTCTGGCCTGAAGGAGTGGGTGTCTAGATATAAATGCAAATAAAAGTAATCAGATCAGCTTTGTTTCTCCTCTGCCAGGTTGGGGCAACTGTACCTTCTTATAAGACATTTTTCCCTGATCAGAAACAGCACAAGCCTCCAGGGAAAAGAGAGAATGTGCCTTTGGGATTCACTATGCAAACAGGTGTTGTATGGAAGAGGAATAAAAAATACTGGCTTAGTGTGAGTTTGGCCTCCTTAAAGAAAAGAAACCACAAGTGTTATAGGAGTGGGCAGCAGCCTTCTTAATATACTCCTAGAAACCAGTGAGGTGACAGCACAACATACGCCCCAACCATCGAAACACGCTGGTAGTTCAATTTTCACCGTTTTCTTTCCAGCGACGCCGAAGTTAAACATATCCCTTACCTCGAATGACCTTTGCAGGAGGCGGAATCATTTGCATTTTGATGCACTGGCACTTTCTAAACCGAAGAGACATAAGAATTTTTATCACCTTCAACAACTGCGTTGCCAGGGGCGACGGCTCATAAATCTGCTTCCCAGCACCCGGCCCGGCGTGCAGCAGAGGGCGGTGTTTGTGTGTGAAAAATGCATATTTATAGGAAAAAAAGGGTAAAATCTCTCTCGAAACTTGGGCAAAATGTGGGCTCGGCGACTATCGCGTTGCTAATAGCCACAGGAACAGCATCAATCACATGCACACGTTAATCTGCTTGCAAATTCCCTTGCACCTGACCGTGCAGTATTGGGGAAAACGCTGGTTGCATATTTTAACTCATAGTGGATAATCCCTGTCCCAAAGGCCCTGTGATACAAAAATCCACCTCCTGATGCATTGCTGCTCTCCTCCTTGATAACACAGCCTGCCCCGGCTCCAATTCCTAGGATACTGTCAGCCCTGTTCTAAAAGGAAAAGTATGCAAAGAAAAATAGCCCATTAAATATTTGCTGTGGTTGTTTAGATGAGAAAAGCGAAGCACAGTAGAACTCTTGACATCCATTTCCTCAGCTGAACTTTTCTAGTGTAGGCCAGCCAGCTTCAAACTAGTGTTGGACTGTACACTGCTGACAGTGCTGTTGGCTTTCTGTGAGCATAGACATTAAAGTTATTTCATTTTTGGTGTCCATTTTAAAGTGAGAATGAGACAGCCCTGCTGTGTTCTGGGGGAATCCCCGAGTCCTGCTCTGGCTCTGGCTCTTTGGGGAGATCTTCAGAAATTTTCATCTGGTCTTTCACTTCCACAAACTCCATAAGGATGAGGCTGATGGTTCACAAAATCCCAGCATGGTGGGGACTGCAAGGAGCCTCTGGAGATGCTCTGGTGCCACCGCCCTGCTCCATCCAGCAGGGTCACCCAGAGCAGGGGGCCCAGCAGCGCAGGGTCCAGGCGGGTTGGGAATCTCTCCAGAGAAGGAGACTCCACAGCCTCTCTGGGCAGCCTGGACCAGGCTCCCACACCCTCACACCAAAGAACTTTATGTTTCAGTGGAACCTCCTGGGTTCCAGTTTGTGCCCATTGCCCCTTGTCCTGCCTCTTGATGGACCAAAAACATCTGGTTCCTGAAGGCTTAAGGTCTTTTTGCAGAGGAAAGTGGAGTGATGCCCAGCGAGGGTCGGTGGGTGCTGTGGCAGCTCACCATCCGTGGGCATTTCTCTATCAGAGGCTGCCGGGAGCCTGGGAAGGGAGGTAGAAGCCAGACTGTTAAATTTTATGTTTCTGCATTTAAGAGGAAACTCTCTGACAAATCAGACAAGAAAATAACATGTTGCAAGAAATAGTGAAGCCACTGGTAGGCTGATGGTGTCCCTATTTAACTTCTTGGCAAGTTTTGGTTTTGGTTCTGTTTTTGGGTTTGTTTTGTTTTGGTTTTTTCCTGGGCTTTGTAAGTGGGGAAAAAAAAAAATTGTCTTGCCTCTTACAGAGGAAAACAGCAGGAGTGAGCTGCCTTGCAGACAGATGCTCAGAGCAAATCTCCCCCTGTCACCCAGTCACTTCAGGCTATGTTTTATGGAAACTTAATTACACAAAATCTCTTATTGAGAGGAAAGGCTCAACCTCCACCTGATACCTTGCTTTCAGACTGCAATTCAGCTGGGGAACTGGTAATGACTGATGTATAGGAACTTGTCTGGCTTTTGTAGCATCATTTCAGCGCAGATCCTGCCCCTGCTATGGACCCGTAGCTGTGTGATGGGTTCCCGAGCAACAGGACTGGAGCACAAACAGGTTTTGCCGTGTGACTACGTGCAGCAAGCTCAGTAGTTAGCTGTAAACCTACAACAGCCATGTGAGCTCACTATCTATTTTTTGTTGAGTAAACATCTTGAATAACTTCATTATGTAAAGCAGGAACCCTTATAGTCATGTGGTGTTTTGGTTTTAAATAAACTCACTTGAATGAAAGGGTAGAAGGTGGTGGGGTGATAAAAAGGGTGCCAGGAAAACCAAAACCTTCCTAAGCTAAGGAGGGAAAAACTGTAAGGGAGAAAAGAGAATAAAACCAGCAGCTGAAGTGCTGAATGGTCTATAAATAGCAATAAAGTCAGATTGGGCATTCGAGTACCAAATGGACTTTCGCTGCCACTGACAATTAACCTCTTGCAGCGTTCCTGGCTATGGAAGGAACTTCATGATACACCAAATAAGCCTCTCTCTGTCTATAAATACACCTTGATGCACAGGCTGCAGTGTCCAGAACCATGTGGTTTGGCTGTCCGGACATCAGGTGTCAATGCAGCCTCTGAGACAGGAGTCTGTGCTCTTTATTCCGGTACCATCTGGGCTCTTAAAGAGGGAAGAGGCATCAGCAACACTGGCATCAGAGCCAAAGGATGTCAAAGTGGGTCCAGTGTCAGCAAAAGCTGCTGAAACCAAAGATGAATGCTGCTCTCTTCCCCAAAAGGTCTGAAAATGCAGGTGTATGTTGGGAGGGTCAGGTTTTCTTGCTGAATCTTATGTCTGGGGGGAGATGGGAACGCAGCTCACCCACTGGTCCGGGTGAGCAGATTATTCTGCTTTAGGTTCAAGCTCTTGCATGGGAAAATCAGGGTGCAAAAAGAGAGTGAGACCCAAGTTGTTCCTGGCTATTAAGACCCTCCCCTATATAAACACCACGTAGCATCTACTGTTACAGCCATTGGACGGTGCTCGCTGGTTTAACTGGGAGGTTTCCCAGGGCCAGGCTCTGAGGTCACTCAGCATCATACGGCTGAGGGAAGCAGCCTGCTCTGCCCTACCCACCCAGCAGCACTGCAGCTGTAGCAGGCTTTCCACTTTAATGTGCATTTCTCACTACTTTGTTGTTGTTGTTGTTCTGTTTGGCTAAATAACTACACCCACAAGGAAATTATTTCACAGATTCAGCCCCGATCTGCCATCAGGTGCAGTGACTTGGTCCTGGAGCACAGCAATGGTTGGGACACTGTCCTTGCTCAGGTCTCAACTGAAGGCTGGTGAGATGTTTTTCTCCCTCTCAGTTCCTAATGTCCAAAGTGTGACTTATGTGAGACTGTACCAAGTGATGCACGTGTGCAATAGTCCCTGCAGGTCTGTCCCCAGAGCAGAGGTGGCTTTGAGCTTTTCTCTATCATCTTTTCTTCTCCCAGGGCACGTTGGTCATGAAATGATTATGTAGCCATCAGCTGACAGTGAATTTTGGTGGTACGTGTTGAATGTGGTTGTATTCCCTAAGGGGTTCTGATGCTCTTTATTGGGAAAAAAAATTAAAATATAATCCTGTGAGAATAAACTTGGGCTGAATGGTCTGAAATGAGCAGTATTCCCATGTCCCCAGCCCCTTCCCTCAGAGGCCAGACTTTGAAGGGCAGGATAGGGATGTGCTTGTAGGAGACCAAGGAAGAAACTTTCCCTGTAGCTGGCTACAGATGTTACTGAAATGCTCACAGGTCCTGGCCTATCACATTCATTTATTGACTTCTTATTTTTTCAATGCTTTTGAACAATTGAGGAAGTGATAACTGATGCTTGGATTTCCTTTCCTATGGTCATACAAACTTCCACTAAAGTTCTCAAGGACTTGTTTTGTTTGGTTGGGGGATTTTTTGTTGTTGGTTGGTTTTTTGGTTTTGTTTATTTGTTTGTCCGGTTTCTTTTGATGCAAAGTGTAAAGTCATTTTATTTAAGTGTAGTTACTTACAGAAACTTAGGGCAAAATCATATGACAGCGTAGTATGTGCATTGGAAAAGGATATGAAGTGTGTCCATGGGAAGCTGCCATGGAAAAACCATGAGTTAATTTCCTAAGTCACAGGTGGCATCTTTTATTAACGGATGTCATCAGCTCTGAATAACTCACAGAAAATCTAAAACAATTGCTGCACTTCACAGCTGCTTTGGAATTCCATTTGGAATTCCCTCCACCTTGCCCACACGTGATTAGGAAGAAGCATCTGAGAAACTACCAAATAGCACTAACCTAGTGGAGGTTTTTGATGAGAATCTTTAAGCAAAGGCTCTTTAGTTCATGTAAATTAAACTGAAAAGCAATTTGGATGCATCATTTGGGCTTCTTATTGAATGGTCATGACATAATAAAGGCTTAACCTTCAGGCTGATCCTTCTAAAGCATAGAGCAAAATATCTCCTATATGGAGGGACAGGCTGCATAGGTTCAGTTCCATCGAGAGGAAGCTGCCAAGGCAGGAAGGTCTGGTTTCTGTAATTTTAAGGGATATATTTCAAATTTGCCTGACATTTCACCGAGTCCAGCCACCGGAGGTCTGCACGGGCCAGTTCCCATGGGAGTCCCCCACTGCCTGACAGGATGGGAGTTCACCCCTTTGCCGTACAAGGTCGCTCCCCCCCACAGGTATTTGCCCATTTTGCCCTGGAAAAGGAGGAGGAACAGAATTCCCTTTACCCTCTGGTCAGCTTTGGTTGAAGCAGTCAGTTCAGAAGCCATAAGGAAGGGAGAGCTGTGCAGAAGAAAAATCACAACAATCACACTCCCTTTGGAAACGTTTTCTGCTATTGTGCTAAAACTAAATTCACGGAGGTGCAAGGCAAAGATTAATTTAAGGTTATTTTTATCACCAGTATGTAAACCTTAGCTGATTTTATTTTTCAGTCCATTTTTTGGTGGGTGTGTGTTCTGTTTTGGGTTGGTTCTTGTTGTTTGATTTTTGTTTTGTTGTTGTTTTTAAGATGTTATAGGTAACTTTTACTATCAGTTTAAGATATGGTCAGTGTAAGAAGGACTCTATATACGCCCTGACTGGCAACCTCTGAAGGGGTGAGATGGGCACTCAGCAGGTGAGAGAAGCAATACCTTGAGTCTCAGTTAATATTATTTAGGCTCTACAAGTTACCCCTCCATGGGGAACCTCTAATTTTGGTGGTAATGGGATCAAATGACCAAATGTTATTACTGCAGTCACTTGAAATTCTTCTTTCTTTTAAAATAGAATTATTCATTAAATGCACATGGTACCAAAGGTCCAATAGTGCTTCAAAATTAAACATCTGCTAATCTGGGAGTGAAAAGTTCCTGCTCTCTCTTGTAGACCTTGTAGGAGGAGCTTCTCCCTTTCCTCTTCTCCTAGGTTCTGCTTTACCACCCCAGGTCAGCACAACTGCAAGAAGTTAATCAATCTCTCTTACAAGGCACTAGCACTTTCCTGATTGATTTTTGAATGAAGCACTAGATGCATATAGCATGGAAACCTTGAAGTCCAGCATCAACACCTCATTACGACCAGCTTCCTTGAGCAGATTTCAGGGGCACCGTCTACCTGAAAGCCTCACTCTTTTCCTTCTGAAAAGGAGGAACACAAGCCTGCCGTAGGTAGTAAGTTAGAAGGGCAGGTAAAGAGAATGTTAAATTAAATTTTCTAAACAAACAAATCAATAAATAAAACCTGAAGATCTCAATGGTGATGGAATGATTTTTATGGTCTGGTTCATTGTCCTTGAATTCTAGAGACTTTGCCTAAAAATATTAGGGGTCAGACGTGAATTGTAGAGCTTGGAAGGGTGATGAGAGATGCACAGAGCTGTCCCGGTTCCTTCCAAACCCTCCCTGCCACTGTCACGTGAGACTCTTGGTCTGTGACCCTGTTTTGTGCTCCTGCATGGCAGGGATGTACCGTTCCTCTAGGGTCTGGCACCTCCTGCGCTAAAGCCACTGTGCCCTTGCCCTGGTCTTTCTGGGGGCTGCAGAAGCCAAAACATTAACAAATGAACTGGGCCTGCAGACCATGAGCCTGGCTTAGAGAAGAGACAGTAATTTTCTATTAAAAGTCTTTTTAGAGAACTGTGGGGTTTTCAGCTTTTGGGGGTCACCATGGGGGTCTTTTCCTACAACTACATCCATGTCTCATCCCACTGAAGAACCAGGACAGTGGTGCACAAACCAGTCCCATCAGGACAGGGACTGAAAACTAATAAAGGTTGAGTCTTTCCTTACTTATAAAAGCAAACAACACACAAGCCCCTGTTTTTTTAAACACAGACTTCTCCAAAGGATAGAGCTTTCAGAGAGGCACAAGATGTGGTTTTCCAAAGCTTTCAGTGATATGGTGTGAGTTGGTCTAATCTTAACAGCTCAGAATTAAACTTTGGGCAAGAAATTAGAAATTTATTTATTTATTTTTAAAACATCATCAGTGAGGTTTTAGAATGATCCCCTAACAGGACCAAAGGAAGGGAGAAACCTTTGGCTGCTGTTGCCCATGAGAGCAAACTACTAGACCTCCTAGCCAAAGAAAGTACCCTCAAGGTACTTGACCAGCATCAGAAACAACACTTCTTAAAGTGAGGCTTCTCTTGGTGGCTTTGTAGAGGCAGTGAATGCATTGAGAAAATCCTGAGTGATTTATTTCACTCATAGAACTATTACTTGCTGTTTGAATCAAGAGAACAGTCTTCCTGCTGCTTGAGCTGCAATCCACCATCATTAATAAACAGCACTGGTAAGAAAGTCAAGTGGCTAAATTGTCAGCTCCCCTTTGGCAGCTGCCCTGATTAGAATATCCATTAGTATAAATTGTATTTTTATGGTTAACCCACTGTGCTAAATCTGAAACTGCATTAAGATATTATACTCTTTGTAGCTACTAAATTGAACTACCTGGTGCATCTGTTTAGTAAACTGCAAAACCTGAAGAGCCCGGCAATCATTATTATTTACTTTGTGCATTTTAAGTCTTTCCTTTGACTAATACGTCAGCTCTGTTGGGCTTTGCTTTACAGCAACATCCCCTCCAGATTTAAACAGAGTTGCAGAGCGCTGAAAATTGGATGCTAAGAAAATGGACTTTTTAACTTTGCAGCGCGCGGTGCCATAATTCGTTCTTACTCCGTATGCTCCAGTGCCAGAAGATTTGGAACACTTTTTGTTTATATGAAAGATGATACATTTAAAATGGGTAAAAACTGCATTTCAAATTTTCCTGCCTGTTCAGATCAATGCTGACAGCTTAGCTTCCATTGAATGATTTAATGCATTCCTCCACCTGCTAAGCAAGAGAATTACTTGACCCTAAAAAATCTGTGCACAGTGAAAAAAACCTCTTTAAATTGCTTTCTGACTCATGAGCAAAGTGTGTTTCTCATTACTGCTGTAAGGGCATGACTATATTAGGGTAGCAGAAAGGCTTGAGCTGGTTTTATCAGTGTGGAGACTAGGACTGGAGGAGAGCATGGTGTGGGACCAGCTGGTCCAGACCTGGAAGGTGTATAATCCCTCTGGTTTTGCTCCTGTACTGGCCCTGGATGTGTTAAGTCTATGAAATGCTTTGAACAGTGTTTATGGACTGAGGTGTCCTCTAGCTTGGCTGGGTCTCTGCTGCGGTTCCTTGCACAGTGTGGCCCTGCTGCTGTCCCAACCTCTTTGTGCCATGCCCTGTGCTTTCTGCCTCTTCTTGCCTGGGGTGTTGTCCCTCCTGCTGCTCGCTCCTGCCCTTTTCCACAGTATGAAAGGCACCGTCTCTTGCACCTTATTTGTGACTTGTGTAACTTTTTTGTTTGTTTTTCTGAAATTCTCAGCTCCTGCAAATACGTGACTGGGGGAATATCAGCTTCAGAAAAGCAGTACTTGGGTTTTTCCATAACCTTGAGGGCAAGAACTTACCGACCTGGCTCAGGTTACCCTCAGGGCTCTGAAGCTGTGAGGAAAAAGAACCAAATGCTTTTGGAAGTTTTGTATTTCCTGACTGCTTGGGCCTGAGCAGTCCCAGAGCATCATTCCCACAGCATCATTCCCACCTCCATCTCCTCTCCTTGCTTCCTGTGCTGTTCTTGGCCCTTCTCCAGACCCATGGAGCATCCCATCAGCTGAAGGCCTCATGAGAGGGGGCATCCTTTTATTTCCCAGCTTGTGCACGATTGTTTTGCTCCATATGGAGCTCCAGTGACCTTTCTGGAGCATGTGGGAGTGGGTGGGTGCTGTGCTGGTGAAACCCTGAGTAAAGGATCTTGCCTGTGCCTTCGTTCCCTGGGAGGGGGCTGGGAAGCAGGACCAGCAATGGTCTCTGTTGGAAGCAGCATGAGCTCAGGGCTTGCATGATGATACCACGGCAGGAAGCAAAAACAGCCGCGTCGGTTCCGTCCTAGCCTGAAATTCCCAGATGCCAGCAACTTCTTGAGATATTCACAACTACTAAATTTGCACTAAAAACAAACAAAAATGCTGACAAGTAGAGCCTGCTGATTTCACTGCTTAAAGCACAGTTTTACTTTCTTTTTCCTCCCTTCTCCTGAAGAGCTAATGCTTGATGCAGAGAGCTGGATCTGTCTTGACTCCTGAATCATCACTAGCATTGTTACCCACAGCAGCTGCAGAACTTTGAGCTCTTGAGGATCCTCAGCCAGTTTATATTTGCCTCTCTTTGAGCTTGCAGGGCTGGAAGGGAGAACTGAACTCTTCCCTTATAGACTGAGAGATTATCCAGTCCAGTGTGTCAGGATTAAAAAAAAAAAAAAAAATCATATTTCTGCTTTTTCACCTACAGCCCCATTTCAGCTTTTCTTGCTTAGTGCTGGAGGTGACAGGACAGGTTTGGCTCTCAGTCAGCTAAATAAGTCAGGAATGGGGTAGGAAATTTGACTGAGCTGGTTCCTCTGTGGTGAACCTGAACACTTGGTGTAATTCTAAATTAACCCATCCCTTAGTTGGGTGGCTTAGGCATGTCACAAGTATAGCAGTTACACAGCACATAAATTAGCACATAAAGATCCAAACCTGCAACAGCTGAAGTCACTTCAAGCCACAGGTCCAAATCTTGCTGAGGCAAAGTATAAAACAAAGTTCAATGCAGACATATTGGGACCCAAAACCCCCTGTCTGATGTATTTTCTAGAGCAGAGTGGTGTTTTCTCCTGAGGTACATTGTGGGTTTTGGGTTTTTTTTTTCTAAGAAAAGCTGTCTTTTGTAGAGTGAGAATTTTTGGTGCCCCTTGCCAGAATGACATGTTTCTTTTGTTGAGCAATATTCCTTTCACCAGTTATTTGTTACCTACTTTGAGATGGCTGCAGCCACCATCAGATGATGGCTGATGTGAACCTGCTGCACAGACACTGAAGGAAAAGAAGCCTACGAGTGCAGATTTATGAAAGGTAATGAGAAGTTCCTTGGCTGCACTGTGTTTAATAGAGAAACCAAAGAAAGCATTATTCAGCAGTAAATGTCTGTTTTTTTGCTGCATCTGCCACCATTGAAAGGATCAGCTGCAGTCCAGTGTCTGTCATTATTACTGAACAGCATCAGCAGGAGAGGGTCTCTGGCTTGAATAGAGAAAGAACAATCTAGAATATATTAGATAAATATGTGTGTGTCTGGGGAGGGGAAAGGGGGGGGGGTGTTCAGCTACATGAACTTGGTGTACTTAAATATATATTAAAAAAAAAAAAAAAGAAGCTGAAGCAACCTGGCCATTGGTCATTTCTGAGATACCAGGGAGGACAGTTGCTGGGTAACAAGTTTTGCAGGCAGGGGAAAAGTGGTACAGGGGATATATTTAGGGGGTTTATTTACACTTAGTTTAGCTGCAGGTGCACGTGAGAATGTTACAGGTTTCCTAACTCAGTGTCTTCTGCATCTTGATGAAGCAATTGCAGAATGGGCACAAAGTTGGTCAGACAGCCATATCTGCAAAATAATTACAGCTTCCTGTCAAAATGGGAATGGAGGGGCTCTGGGAGGGCCTGCCCAGGCTCTGGTGACATCAATTACTTTAATTAAAGAGAATACACTTATTAAATTTGCAGATGGCACAAAGCTGAGATGGACAGGATCAGAATTGGAATTAATGACGACAAAATGGACAAATCAGAATGTAATTCAATAAGGGCACAAAGAAACTTCTAAATATAGACAGGAAGGATCAACATGCCAGGTTGCATCACGGCCAGCCGGGGCTGATGGGCTGGGGTGGGCTGTCACCTGCCTGTGGGGCATCAGCATCAGGCTGCTGTGGTGTGTGCAGGGTGGTGTGATGCATGAAGCTAAGTTGCTCTGCTCATCATCAAGTTTTTGGTACCTCGTGATTTACATAAATGTGGATGAAGTGGAGAGAGTACTTGGAGAAAAAGAACAGGAATGACCAGGGAGCTGGGATATTGGACTTGCAAAGAAAGGTGGAGAATACTTCATCTACAATAGAGATTTTTTTTGGACATGCTGTTAATCTTCAAATTGGAAGATGTTACTGCAGAGGGTAAGGATGTGCTAAGTATAACCTGACCCTCCTGGGGGGGCTTGAAATCATGGGAAACAGTGGCTAGGTGTTAGGAAGGTGCTGTTACTATAACTCCTGTTACTGAAGCAGGAAGGCATCTAACACAAGAAGTGGGCTCCAGAGAACAAGTGTCCTCCTTGCTTTTGTATTGCTTTTATTTGGAGAACTCAAATCTAACCCCAAAGTTTCCACGTGATTCTGAACGTATCACTTAATGCCTCACTTTCTGATGTTGGATAGGTCTTCTGATTCATCCCGGCTAGTGAGGGCTGTACCCAGTAGCCCTGCACATGCCTTTTGGCCAGAGCTTGTTTTGCCAAAGTGCTGTAGTCAGTTTGCATGTGTGCAGGAGATCTGCTGCTTCCTCCCAAACTGGTGAACAAATTCACAATTTAATATGCGGGCCAGAATTTCCCGTCTGGAAAATGGAGATGATAACAGAAGGAAAAGAACAGAAATCCATTAATATTTTATAAAGCATTCAAACACTATAGCAGCGAGTGCCATAGAAAAGCCTCTGAGGAGATGAACAAATTTCTGTCTTCAGAGCAGATGTTGAAATAATTATAGTAAATAAGGCACAAGGCCACACACTGAACGGCGAGAGCAGAATGGGGCTGTTGTATCTCTGCTCGCTGCCTGTGCCGCGGCCCCTCAGTGTGCTGAGGGAGGCAGAGAGCCCCTGAAAGAAAGAATCCCCTCAAAAAGCTTGCAGCAAAATGCTGTAGGCACAACAGTTTCTTCAAGTTTGGGCAGAAGAACCTGGTTTTCCTATTTCCAAGCTTTGGAGACCTTGACTTTGCAATGCCAATAACCATGTAAAGCACTCTCCATAAGGTAGACTCCAGTGTAGGGAAAACCAGTGAGACTGTAAAGCTAAAATGAAATGTGGTGTTGGATTTAAAAGGAAAATATCACCTATAAAAGGCAAGGTGTGATGTGCTTTGTCTATTATTTAATAGCACAGATGTTCAGAACAGACAGCAAAGCGCTGGGTAACTTTTGTGCCCTGTAAAGTCCAGCTATAACATTTACACCAGCATTACTGCCATAGAAAAGGTCTTGGGCATCCAGAGAGCATTAACTAATTATTGTCAGTGATCAAAATTAATTTTTTTTTTTTTTAATATAGTTGTGTCTCTAGGAACAGTTTGAATGAGCTTTGAATGTTTCTACCATTTCCTTGCCCATCAACCTTCCCCTATCCCAAAATCCATTCTGCAGTAAAGACTAAACAACCCCCCGTGCTGGCAATTGGGTTGAGGTGAGCTCTGGGTCCCTGATGGGCTTCAGCACTACAAAAAGCACTACAAACTTTTTCAAGCTTGGTCCTAATGAGTAAGACCTGTACACCGTGGCTACCATGGTGAGCTTGCAGTGTGGGGACAGCAGCAAGCCTGGCGGTGATTGCTAGCAGAGAAACTTATTTCAGATGGTGACTATCTTGATGTTTGGCTTTAACAGCTTGTTTTCTAAGGTCCAAACAAAGTACTTATATACTGAAATTTGTGGAGGTGGTTAAGTTCCACCTTGGTTTATTTCTTAAATTTCCTCCATCCGCAGCTAGTGCGTAGTGGTTCCAGCAGGGTCATAGAATCGTTTGGGTGGGAAGGGACCTGTACAGGTCATCTTGTCCGACCCCTCTGCACTGAGCAGGGCCATCTGCAACTAAAGCAGGTTGCTCAAAGCTCCATCCAGCCTCACCTGGAATAGTTCCAGGGATGGGGCAGCAACCACCTCTCTGGGCAACCTGGACCAGGCTCTCACCACCTTCCAGCATCAACAATCCCTTCCTTCTCTCCAGTTTAAATCCCCCTCTTTCAGTGTAAACCCATCAACCTTTGTCCTGTCCCAACAGGCCCTGCTCAAAAGTCTGTCCCCATCTTTCTGCCAGGCCCCTTCAAGTCCTGAAAGGCCACTATGAGTTCTCCCCAGAAAATGGGCCAGGATTGGCGGCAGAAGCTGAAGCTGTGAAGTTCTGACTCACAGCATTATTGCTGATTTTTCTCTGGATTGCATTTCCCACGTGAGAGTTGTTCTGGTTTAGCAACGCTGCTTTTCTAGCACGAGAAAATAACCCCGTGAATGGCCCAGCTGAGGTGTGGTCTCCTGGGGGTTTGGATCCCTCAGTCTCTGCACCATTCATGGTGCTCCTGTTGCAGTAACCCTCATGTGGGGTCCTTTGTGTGCCTTACGTGGTGCTATGTGCTGGGGATGATCTGCAGCCTGAGGTACCATCTGCGTGGTCACTTCGTGTAGGTGGGCCTGTTGATGACAAGCAGACAGAGCTATAATGGCTTAACTCTTGCTCCTTTTTCCATGTATTGAGGCAGCATTTGTCCACCTACATCTACCCAAATGCCTCTTTTCACCAGTTTTTATGCCTCTCTGTCAAGACGCGATTCCCTGAGGTTTGCATTGTGAATGTAGCTGCAGTCTGGATCTGCAGAAGTGCAACTGTATAAACCTCGTTTCCATAGGAAACGTTGCTAATAAATAGCACTGCAACGTAGAGCAGTTCAGAAAGCCACCAGAAGCACAAACACACATTTTCATTCTGCCGTTCACCACTGTTGGAGGGACTGACTCAGATGCTGAAATGCTTGCCTGCGTGTCGGGGCACGACGGTGCCCTGGGCTCCCAGGTTCCAGGATGCCAAGTAATAACGAGTAGAGGGAACGTGGGCACGGAGAGTCTCGCCTCCTGGGGATCCATCCTCCCCAAACAGAAAAATGCAGACACAGTCCAAAAAAAAAAAAAAAAATCAGAAAGTTCTATAATTAAACCAGTACTAAACCAGTGCTTGTTTACTGGTGGGGCTTGGACCTGGCTCTCTCTGTTGCTGCCATTATGCGTGTGCATATGCATGTGATATACATACTGCTAGCAACTGTTTCCTTCTCCAGCACCTGTCTGCATGCTGCCTCAGCCACCCCAGTGCAAGCTCTGCAGACGTGCTCAGCTGATGCTCAACCACCCACATGGAAGGGACAAGGCTCATGGCTCAGGTCCCTCTGTCCTCACGTTAACCTCAGCAATTTCTCTTTTTTGATGTGCTGAACTCCAGTGTTACACCTTTTTTTTTTTCCTCATGTGTACTTAGGTTTTCCTTGTTAATCCAGAAAAGAGTGGAGCAGGTGAGGGTTGCGTCCTGGCTGTGGTACCACCTTTCCCTGGTTTAGACTCAGGTTGACACCTTTGCTGTGGGGAAACCTCATGATTCACAAATGCAAACCTCAGCTCTGGTCTCTCGAGGCTGCTTCTGAACACGTCTCTCCAGTTCTTTTGCTGTGTCCATCTCCATTTCCAACTGCGATGTCCCTAACTCATGGCTGATGAAATTTCCCTGCAGCTTTCTCCATTAGTACTTGAAGGCCCTGTGAGCAAGGTAGCAGACTTACAGTACAGAACATTATCTTTCTGATAATTGCTCTTAATTCAGATTTCCCTGTGCTCAGGGATGCTGCATACAAACACCCGTGCAGGTTTTAAACATTCGTTCTCTATTTTAACAGGCAAAAAAATGATCCTAATAAGCTACACTGGCATTATTGAAATCTTCTACAGTATCATGTAGGGCTTTGTGTATTGTCTTTGTTAGACATAATTAGCACTTTGAATGTGCACACATCAGATGGTGGTTGAATGGGAGAATTTGTTTAACCCTTCAGCCTCCACATCCCATCCCTCTGCATGTCCTGGAATGACATCGCTGGGAAACAGCAGGAGAATTTCTGGGTTCAGTGGGGTACTTTGAAGCTCGGTGTGGTACGGGGTCAAAAGGTTAATTCTCACCAGAAGCTGGGAGGGGGCACAGCCAGAATGGCCAAACTGAACCAGCTGAGGGGTTATTCAATACCAGTCGCACCCAGTATGTAAGGTGGGAGGTGGCTGGGGGAAGTGGACACAGCTCTGATGGCCACGGCAGGTTCTGGGTGGTGAGCAGTTGTGTTGTACTGTCGCTTGCTTTATATATTATTTCATTAGTATTATTGTTATTACTGTTGTTCCTTCTTTCTTTGTGTTGTTCTATTAAGCTGTTCTTACCTCAGCCCACAGGGCTTTACTTTTTTGTCCCAATTCTTTTCCCTATCCCACTGGAAGGCAGAGGGTGAGCGAGTGGTTGTGTGGTGCTCAGTTGCCAGCTGGGCCTAAGTCATGATAGCACCAGGCCCCTGCTCGATTCTCCTCATGCAGAAGTAGCAATGGTGAGAGAGATGTTGGGTTAGCAGGTTTGTGTTCATTGCAGCATTTAGACTCTTTATTTATGTCTTTGTGCCACATCTAGCATTGGTGCAGTGAGTTTTCACATCCCTAGTGATACATGGGCAGAGGAGGGCCTCCTGGGTCTCTTGCAGTGGCTCCCATTTGGAGGGCATGGGGTGATGTTAGCATGGAGAGGAGTTGGAGCTTTTCTGCTGAATTCAAGATTTTTCTAAATAGAAATAGAAATACCACTTGATATTCCAGCTAATTGACTTCAAGGAGCAGGATTTTTGAGGTTGACAATCAAAATCCATAAATACGAGCTTTGGGCTGAGAAAAGCAGCCCCTGAATGAACAAGGCAGGGCAAAGAGGTGCCCTTGGTTAGAAGCAGCATGGAAACCCCCCTGCACCTCTCACCCTTCTGTGCTGAGAGGAGGCTTCAGCCATCAGCACACCCTCTGGCATCGCTTGCTCACCCAGAAGGCATTCCCAGAGGAAAACCCTGTGGAGTGGCAGAGGGTTGAGGACCCAATAAAGGCACCCAGCCCTGAGCAAGTCTGACAAGCGTTGGGTGGTTCTTGCAATAGGCTGTGGAATAAAAAAATTCTTGGTTGTCTTTTATGGAGAGATAGTGGTAGCAACACCAGTAGCTTAGAGTTTGTTTCTGAACCCTGACTTGTTTCGGCCTCTGCACAGGATGGTTTGGCCTCTCCAGGACTTACCCAAACCAAGAGGAACCCTGCCAGGGTTGTGAGGAGTGGGGTGTGTGTCAGGCAGCTCTCCATGCATATGCACAGTGCTGCTGGTGATGTGAGCCAAGTCTCGTGCTGTCCTTTCCTCCAGGTTTATAAGCAAATAGAAGCAAACTCTTGTTTTTCTCTATTCATTGGCTCAAACCTTAAAAGGGGTGTTTTTGTATGAAACTGAGAATTGACTTGCATGCTTCATTTTCTTTGCTCTCGCAAGTCCAAACAGATCCCTTCCCCTCTCTCTCTTTAGACATCTGTTACTGGATTTCTCGTTTTGTCCTTACCAAATTTTAAGTTTGCTGCATGAGTTTCTGGAGCCTGGAGGGTGTTCCCAGCAGAGCACTGGGAACCCAGGCGTGCGACCTTGTCCCACCAGCATCTGCTCTGGCTGGGCTCACAGCACCACACCGTTCAGAGGGCTCTGACTTTTTGCCGTTCCTTTTGATCTTTGTTAATAATGGCTGAAAATAGCACTCAAGGGGCCCTCCTCTTTCCTCCCTCTTAGTTCATCTTATCGTTATAAAAGAAAGTTGAGGCTCCTATTGGAATATGTCACGAGGTTATCTTTTATTTATTCAGTGCAACCCTCTCTGCATAGGAGGAGGCACCGTGTTTTAGAAAGGGAAGGCATGAGCTATGCATGGGCTGCCCCAGGATTTATGCAAATATGTATATTTTTATGCCAATTTACAGTCAACTGTCTGTCTTGTTAGGGAAAAAGTGGCAAGTCTGGCTACAAGCCAGAGCACAAGCCAGTCATTCTCCCCATGCCTGCTCTGCTTGCAGAGAAGGGGCTCCTGCAGATGCTGTGCCAGGGGAGATCTGTGGTACTGGGGCAGGGGCATCGGCATCGCCCTTCCCCTGGCACATGGGTGTTTGGGGTGATGGGATTGTGGGATGGGACAGGGAGGTGAAACCCCAGGCTGGGGAATGATTTCCTCACTGCACATTCCCCTCTGCCTGTTGCTGGGGTTTGTCTTGGCTCGGTCGCTCTGTACTGAGATGTTCTGCATTCAGGTCTGGGCTGTAATTACCACCCACCAGCTGCCCCCAGCCCCAAGATGCTGAAGTACCTGAGCTACCCAGTGCAGAGCGCTCACAGGGAGGAGGACAGGCGGGGAGCTGCCTCTCATAGTCCCACCCTGCTGCTTATTTTTCCTAGACATCCCCCTTATCAGCATTTCGTACCTCTGAGCCTTGTTAATTGGTGAGAAAAGCCGCCAAGAAATCCGAGGCACGCTGGTCTGAGCTGCTGCAGGAAGCGCTGAATTATGTGTGAAGCTGGAAGCCTTGCAGCTGTCTTAGACATGTGAAAAACTTTCCATAAACATTTCTGGATGCTTTGGGGTTTTAAATGAGATTTAAAAAAAAAAAAAAAAAAAAAGAAAAAAAAAAAAAAAAATTAAAAGAAAAAAATAGTACTGCGGGATGCCTCTTTTAATTGGAAATGCTGAAAATCTATTTCAAGTTACAGTTTCCATCAACTGTTTTAAATGACTGCTGTGGAATGATCTGAGAATGGGACCTCTTTGAGATTTTAGACATTAAAAGTATTTCTCAAGTGATAAGAGTTATCTTAAGCATTGGAAGCTCAGGCTCACTGCATACTTTAATACATTTATTAAATCCATGGGGTTTTTAGTCTCTGTAAATGAGAAGTACCAGATGAAGTTCTGGTTTTATTTCCAGTACAAGTTTTTTCAAAGTCCGTGCTCTAACCCTTTTGCTTTTGTCACTTTTGTTTTCAATTGAATATCTGGGAGGCTTTCTTGTTTTATTTGGATTTCTTCACGCAAAACCGAGCAAAAATATAGGAATTGCAAAACCAAGAAAGTTTGATCCAGTCTTCAACTAAAAACACATAGACACTGCTACCTCCCGAGTCTTGGAGTCAGACTTGTAAAGCCATTTTGTTACCTCAAAGTCTCCCAAGATCCCTGGGGAGGTTGGGAACTTCACTCCTCATTTCAAAGGTACTTTGCTATTTACTTGTTAGGTACTTTAAAAACTCCTGTTAGGTACTTTACGTGCATCTCGGGGCACAGAAATGTATCTGACAAATCACAAGTTAACCTGAAAGAGTCAGCTCACTATTAATACACCTCTTGTAGAAGGTGCTTAGTTTTATATGCAAAATATGCTTTGATAATTCATTATTGCTGCCTTCCCAGCACACTTTAATTTGATTTAGTTAAATGACAAGCAAATAGAAATGCTGGGTTTATCTGATTTCAACTGAACTCCAGTTTCAACTCAAGGATAGCTTGACAAAGTAAATATATGAATACAGTCAATGTATGTCTTTCTGGATTTTGTAGACTAATAAAGCATATAAAATAAATAAATTAGGACTTCAGATATAGCTTCTGACTAAGAGAATCTGGGTTATAATTGCTTGACAACATTTGGAGACTATTTTGTGTTCTCTAGGCAGCAAAAAAGTACCGAATATAACATGAAGGCTAAATTACTATTTGCTGGTTGCTACACCAGTTAACAAGCATCAGGCTGTCTTCAGAAAAAAGTCTAGAACTAGATAAAAATCGATTTTAAAAATTAAAGTTTCTTGTGGTTTTAAATTATGCTCAAAATTGTTGTGTTAATTAAATCTACTCTGAGTTTTGTATAAATTAAAGGGCAGGGAAGGTAATTCTTGCCTAAATGTCAGCTCTGTGTTACAAAATACTTGTGTTATGCTAACAAAGCATAACACACAACACCAGAGAATAAGGTAAACAAATATAATAATATGGGTGCTTGCAATGCTGGTAATTAATTTCTGCATTTCCGAGGAGACAGGACTTGGTAGCCAGCCTCTGGGTAAAGGAGAATCCAGGTTTGAAATCTGCCCTTGCTAGACAACGTAGAGATTCTGTTCCTGCTTTCCCCCAAGATTTCAGGTGTGATAACAGTGTTTGGGTGATGGGGCAGAAGCCCACACTTTGCCAAGCTTAAAATAATTAAAGGCCACTTGGTACATCCTGGAGGGGTATTTGTGATGATCCAGGAATGACAGCCTTATGTAGTAATTTTATTAAATCCTTGAAGGGACTTCAGAGCGTCGTAGAATCATGGAATGGTTTGGGTGGTCAGGGACCTTTCAGGGTCATCTGGTCCAACCCCCCTGCAGGGAGCAGGGCCATCTGCAACCAGAGCAGGGTGCTCAGA